>SNQJ01S0093715.1:0-29258 GCA_010110895.2 Picea sitchensis | reverse complement strand
CTCATATATCTGACTAATGCTGAATGTGCCATTGTTCATTTCCCTGCATTATTGTGGTCATCATTGAGTGCCTTGTAAATATTTTAAAAGAAGCATAATTGTTTAAGCACGGTGACAACTGATTCACCCCCCCTCTCAGTTGTCCAACAGTAGAGTGTGTTAGACCCACTGTCAATGATTGGTGTTCCTCACTGTTGGACAATATGAAAATTCAATTGACAGAGTGCAAACAGGGGAGTAAGTGAAACTTCAGGTTTGCCTCTATTCTTTGCAGTTTCTTTTTTGAGCGGGTTCCAGGTTTGGGACCTAGAGTGGAGATCCTTCCTAGATAACCACGTGATCTAGCCATGGTGCAGTGGATCGAGATCATGAGACAGAAGGAGGGAGGTAGGGTATCAACACCCTACAAGGATGATTTTTTCTTCTGGTGGCGGCGACAAGTCATTTCTCTGGACAACTATCCCTATGCATGGATCGATTTCAAAGGAGATATAGATATGCCACTTCCACCAGGGGCCGCCTATGGTGATATAGGTAACAAGTTTTTAAATATTTCATTTTTTTTGTATTTTTGTATTTAAGGAACAAAAATAAAAAAAATTGGATGGTGTTTAAATATTAACTAGACACTTGTGTGATCGTAGACATAGGTCCATGACTGCCAAAGGGATTTATTCAACATAGACGGAGGAATCGAGGAGATGAGGCGGTGGGAGGAGAAGCAGAGAGAGTCCTACAAAACGTGTAGGGCAACCTATCTCATTTGACAGAGAGGATTCTTATGGTTCAGGTAGAGGATCTACCTGAATCCATGCAGCGACAGGTGGTTGATTTACCTAGAGCATGGGTACAACTCTTCTGGCATCTTGCAAACACCATGGTTTTCTACCATGACACGCATCTGGCACCACAGGCATAGATGTCATGGGATATGTATACTGGATGTATATGTATATTGATGGTTTTAGCCCTAATTTTGTAGTATAAACACCATATTTTGAAATATATAAAATGGGATCTTCGACTTTACTTATATCTTACAATGTGTACATTGATTTAATGGGTTTCTTTGCTTTATTAATGTGACAAATGCCAATCTAAAACATAATTAGCGTAGGCATCAGATACATGATCAGAACTCCTAGGAATGTGATAATATGTAATAAAATCAAATTTTCGTTCTAAAATACGTACCCGCAGGAATCGACGGAGTAAAGTAGGATCATGCATGCGGTAACAACCATTCAACTGACATACTACTAATTGGGAATCCAAGCAAACTTCTAAAGAGAGAATACCATGTGAGATAGCATCACACAAAAGTTCTATGATGACGCTATATTTGGCCACATTATTCGTGGATGGCCCTAGGCATACTCCACCTGAAGACACCAGTATACCCTCAGGTGAGTAAACCACCCAAGAGGCAGAAGCTAAGTTATGTGTATGACGAATGGCTCTGTCTACGAATCCTAGGTTGATCGAAGACTTTGTTGACATCTACCAACAAAGGGAAAAATCGATAAGCAAGCTAAAGAGAAAAGAAAAAATGGAGGAAGAGATGTATATACACTAAATTTACATTAGTATACAAATATTTCCACCCAATATTAGGGCTCAAGTGTAGTACATTTTCAAGTAGAGCCCATTTCTTGGCTCGGCCAATTTATTCCCTTCATAATATTCTAACTCATAGGCTCCTTTTTCTAGAACACGTCTCACAATATAAGGAACGTGCCACATGGGTTTAAACTTGCCTGCCCCTAGTGGTTCTTTGGCTTCGTCATACAAGAGGACCAATTCACCCTCAGCATACAACCGGGGATAGATAGACTTGTCATACTGAACCTTGACATGTTTCTTGTTTGCCTCGATAGTCGTAAAGGTGTCCCAACGCTGCTCATCAAGACTCTCTAGGTGCACAAGGCATCGCTCTAAGTCTGAATGTCAGGTAGGAGCTCGACTTCCAACTTGAGAGAAGGGATTTCATATTCAATAAGAAGGATCGACTCCACATCGTGCACTAACTAAAAAGGGGAAAAACTGGTGGCATTCTTAACCGAGTTTCGGTATGCCCAAAGCGCAGGATATAACATGATCTTCCAATTGGAATTACTCTGACTGACAGTTTTTTGCAAAATCGTCTTGAGAGGCTTGTTGATGACCTCTACTTGCCCATTTTCCTGGGGGTAATAGGGGACGAATGAATGTATCTAAACCATATCGTAGATGTTAGTTATATCATCATTTCATTCTAAAAGTGACTGCCATGATCAGTGACAATCTCACTCAGGATACCGAACCAGGTGATAATTTGATTGAACATGAAGAAGGTTGCAGTATTCCCATTGGATTTTATAGTAGGCATGGCCTCAACCCACTTATTAAAGTAGTTGATGGTCACGATAATGTGTTGATGCCCCCCTGTCAAAGTTGGGTTGCAATCGACGAAATCTACCCCCCACTTGGTGAAGGGACCAACGGTAATTACTAGGTGAAGAGGGGATGGATGCAACACATTTTCTGAGTGAACACCTGGCAGGGGTGACACTTATTAACTGTTTCGATACAATATTTAAGGATAGTAGGCCAAAAATAACTGGCTCACAGGATTTTTTGGGTTGTCACAAGCCTGGATAGGTGACCACCACAATCCCCTTTCTGGCAATCATTTAGGACTGACTCGGCTTCCTCATGGGTTAAGAAACGACTCAAGATATTATCCACTCCTTGGCGATACAAAGTGTCGTCGACAATGGTATACTTTTTGGCTTGGTATTTAACACGTCGCCGATCCTCTCGTGAGAGATGCTAAGCGATCTTCAAGGTTTGAAGATATAAAACAATGTCTCCATACCAGGGGTCAGATGACGAGACAAGGAAAATATGTTTGTCTGCAAATGAATCAACATGGATAACATCCTTGTCTAATCGTGGAAAACCGAATATTAACTCTGAAAAAACTAGTGATTTCTTGGACTTGGCCGAAGCAAAGTCGAGATCTAACTCTTATAAGATGACAATCCATTTATTATATTTCCCCCCTATGATACGCCTAGTAAGGACGTATTGAAATGGATTGACATCAACAACCACAGTAGTCTTGCAAATCAATATATAGTGATGTAAATGTTGGACTATGTGAACGACATCCAAAGATAGCTTTTCAACATGAGAATAATTAATCTCAGGACCAACTAAATTTTGACTAAGATAGTAGATGACGTGCTCATGGAGCTCATCATCCTCCTGAACTAGAACCATACCAATCATCTTTGCAGACGCGACAATATACAACAAGTAATATCTACTGTAATCAGGGGATTTCAGCAGAGGGGCCAATACCAAGTCTTTCTTCAAAGTGTTGAAAGACTCATGGGCTCGCTCATCCCAGATAAAAGGTGTGTCCTTCTTCAAGAGGTGCATGAAACCCTTAGTGATATTGGCATAATTCACTATGAACCAACATAGAAATTTAGCTTTCCCATGTAAACCTTGAAGTTTTCTAATCGTGCGCGGGGGAATCAACTGAAGTATTGCCTCAACCTTAAGAGGATCTACCATGATCCCGGTCTTCAAAAATAAAAATCCTAAGAGATGACCAGACTTAACAAAAAATATTCATTTGTGAGGGTTTAACTGGATTCTATAGTAAAGACATCTTTCAAAAACTAGCCAAAGGTGTATAACATGATCCACTCTCTTGCGAGAGTGAGCAACACGATCATCAAGGTAGGCTTCGACTATGTGCTTGAGATCGTGAAAAGTGAAAGTCATGGCACGTTGTAAGGTTTCTCAGGCGTTTTTAAGGCTGAAAGGCATTTTCCGGTATGCAAAAGTACCCCAAGGACATATAAATTTCGTCTTCTGCTAGTCCTCAGGTTTGATCTGGATTTGGTTACAGCCTGAAAATCCGTCCATAAAAGAAAATATCTTGTTTCCCACACACTCATCGAGAATCTGATCAATGAAAGGCATGGGGAAGTTATCTTTAGGACAAGCCTTGTTCAGGTCGCGAAAGTGCATACACACACGGATGGTTCCTTACTTTTTATTCACAGGAACGGGATTGGATACCCATTCGGTCAAGGGAACCAGGTAGATGAAACCAGCGTTAAGTAGCTTCTCCACCTCTGCCTTAATAGCAGGGGCCTTCCTAGGATTTACAGCTCTAAGACGTTGTCGAACAGGTTTAGCATCCGGTTAAGTTATAATCTCATGTTCGACAATATGAGGGTCGATCCTTGGCATCTCTTCATATGACCAAGTGAATACATCTCAAAATTCTTTCAAGTGTTTGATGTAGATAAGAATTTATTCTGGCGAACAATCTGCACCTATATTTACGTTCTCAATCTTTCCAGGGGTACAAGAGATATCGATCGAGATAGTAGGAGAAATACTCGCCATATTTCCTTCGACATAAATTTCATGTGTATCAAGTGGAACTACGGCGTGACCAATTATCTCACTCAAGGTAGACCGAAATTCATCTTGCTCGATTCTTTCAAGACTTGGGAGAAAATAAGATCAATGATGAATATCATCCCAAGGTCTCTTAGAACCATTCATGGCTTTGAGGGTGGCTTCATACGAAGGAAAAGTCTCATCTAATAAATCATGCAAACAAGACAACGAGGTGGCCCATACAGGCCTAAGAACATAATCCTCCTCGTCCGTCTGTGAGGTAACAGGATCAGGATCGGCGGAAGAGTCAAGAACAACTTGATACACAATCTTCGTTGTCGATAGTGGCATAGCCATGCTAGCATGCAACTGAACTTCACTCGATGAAGTCGGAGAAGGTAGGGTCCATGGATCACTAAGATAGGAAGTGCGGAAAGGAATGGACCTCCCTACTAAAGCAGGCCTACTAGCCATGGTGTAAACGTGGTGAATCGGTGCCGAGAAGTCGAAGGTACCTGTGAGGGAAGAATACATTTTGATGTCGATATTCTCAGTTGCCAGCTGAGAATTTTCGATTACAGGGATCGAAGGTCCAACAAATGCGTTAGGACTAGAGTATGCAAATGATAACTGGTCGATAGTCATGATCTCCCCTTTATGAGGAAAACAAAGTGTACGGAAGACAGATGATACGACAATGACCATAGCATAGGTCCAATTGCGACCTAGTAATAGGTTATAATCAAGAGGTGTGTCAACTACCTCTACCTCCACCTCTACCAGCTTCCCACCTAACTGGACTGGAAAGGTAGGGAGAATACCATGAGGGCAGAAGGAATGACCATCAAATGCATTCAACATGTTCAACAACTTGGAAAGGGTCGGAGAATCAAGAGCTTTCCAAAATACCAGGGACATCACGCAGGTGGCAGCACCTTCATCAACAACTACTCGTTTGATAGTATACTTGGAATACTCCATGTGGATTTGGAAAGCCACATGGTAGGGTAAGTGAGGCTTCACATCCATGACGTCAAACTTGATAACTTTTGAGCCACTAGGTTGTAGAGTTCCTAAGGCAGAGAGTAAGGAATTCCTCTGTGATGGACACGTCTGGAGTACCTCCAAAGCCAACATCGCACAAGGGGTTTGGCCCAAATCCTCAACGATATAGTAGTTATGGACAGCTCTAGCATTAGGGTTGTGAGTAGAGAGCTTGAGTACTCCTTTCGGAATACGAGGCGGTGGCTCTGGTTTCTCAATCTGTTGGTTCATCTCTGGAGGGGGAGGAGAAGCTTCTAGACTAGTACTAGCTTTTGAAGAGCTATAATCTTGAGAGCGGGTGGATATATCAATTTTCGCATCAACCATATTGATACAAACACGGTCGCCATATTGCGACAGTGGATTTTGACTTCCACCGGGCGCATTTTCTGCATTCAAAGAGCTCGAGGCTAAGTGCTAGTTGTGTGGGAATGTATTCTTCAGAACATCATGCGGTAGATTTGAAAGCCTCGTAGCCTCTGCAAGTTTGGGGCATAAATGTGTAAGTTGGTCATCTGTACAAAGTTTACAAGGAAACTTCACCTTACGTTTCTCTTTCTTGCCCTCTCCAGCATTATCATTCTACTTCCCATTATTATCTTTGTCCTTGGGATTGTTACCATTTTTCCCACCCTTCTGATTGTTTCAACCTTTCCTTTTATTCCCATCTGGTTGCTAGTCACCATTTGGGTTTTTCGACGACTGTACGGAATGTACATCCGCCGATTGGGTGGGTTTGGAGGATGCAGACGAAGTTGATCCTCTGGAAGACTTCATCACCGAGTCTGTGGAATTTACATTAGCAGATCCTACAATGCCATTGGCATGAGGTCTGGGTTTTTTCCTAGGATCATAATTTGATCGCGATACTTCTAGAAGAAGGTGATATAACATCTCAGACTGAGCATGTATTAAATCTAATTGTTGGGCTCTAAATATAGCTTCTTTCTCTTTGGATACCCCGGAGGTGGAAACGTCCTTCAATATAGGAGGGTGCAAATACTTTAGGAACCATTCTAGGAGAAAGGTTGGGGGTATAGGAGTCTTAATCAACCACCTCTGTCTATGCCACTCCTGGATATGATCCGAGATGTGAATGGTGGTGTCCTGGTGTAAAGTCGAAAAAAGTTCAAGGCCAACATCATATCGAATGGGCAATTTAAATTGGTTGAGAAAGGCCACCATCAACTGATTAAATGACCCATATGTCCCCCTAGGTAGCTCAATGTACCATTGCGAAGCAACTCCAATGAGAGTGTGTTGAAACAATCGTAATCTAATAGAATCATGGCTCAGGGAATTCAATGAGCACCAAATGTGAAAGGTAGTAACGTGTTCACCAAGTTCCTCTCCATTCTTACCCTCAAACTTTGGAATGTCTGAAGGAAGTTTGGTGGGGACGGGGGGCCATGTGGGATCATGACTCACCGGGTTGTTCATTAACTTCGACAAGTCTGGCAGATTGATCATGGCCAGGAAAGGGAGACAGGGTTGTGACATATGGCCCCATCCTCCCAAAAAATATTGTGTGTTGGGAACATCATTCCACCCAAGATTTTGGTAAGAACCAAAGCCCTGTCTGGAATTATAAGGCCCTCCTCCAGGCTGATTCGTATAGGGTGGGTTGGGCATCATTCCAATAGGAATGTTCTAATAAGTATTGTGAAAATTTCCCCCAGTCGGATTGAATTCGGGTTGGGGGTTTCCCAAAGTGTAAGACTAACCTCCTCTAGGTGGGAACCTGGAGGATTGAAGTGGATTCATCATGCAAAAATTGTTGGTCGGAATCGGCACCGAGGAGGTAGGGATATAGGGTGAAACTTTTCCGTTAGTTGGGTTGTTCCATCTAGCAGCAGAAGGATTAGTCACGTGGTTAAGAACATGGACACTTCCTACATTATGATTCGTTTGGGGGATAAGAGAACCACCGAATGGGAAATGAGTGTAAGGAGGTGTAGTGTCCCCAAGTACAAGGCTAGCGTTAGGACCAGCAGCTGGGATGGCAGTCGAAAACTACAAAGTGAAGTTAGGCATACCATAAGAAAATGGACTAGAATCCATAGGGATGGACTGAACATTGTAACTAGGCAAGTGACCGAAACCCCCAAAAGGGTTCGAGGCAAGAGATGAATCATTAACTATAGGTCGAGCCATAGTACCAGTATAATCCTCCAACACTACAACTATAGTGGATCCAGGAGCCGAAGGGGTACCATTAACTATAGTGGGTATGGGAGTCGAAGAACTCCCAGTGTTCTGAAGACTAGACTCAGTACTCATCCTTGTGGAACCACAAGTCTAAAAGGTGGATGTGTGTGTACCACTTCTAAAAAATCTATGCCTTTTAGAAGGCAAGAACCCGAAATCCGGTGGTAACTGTAACAACTGACGGGACCGGTGGGGATGCTAGTCTGACTCCATGACGACTTATGACTCGAAAAAATAAAAATATTCTAAGGCCAACTAGTATTCAAAGAACATACCAAAAATTCAAAGGGCCAATATGCATGAAAACGAGCTAAAGTGGTTGAGTGGCCTCCCTCGCTAAAGAAGGTATGTCTCATCCAAGAGGGACCTGAGACTCCCTGCTAAAGTTTGGAGGTAACAGAATAAGTTATAGGGGCCCTCGTGAGCTTAACAACCAGTCGGTCAGATCCCCCCGGAGAGGTAATCCTCCATAAAGGTTTTGTGTTGTCTGACCCCTATCTAACCCAGGGTACAAGTAGAATAACCCCTGCAAGTAACCTATGAGATACCTAAGTCAAGTAACTAATAAACCACTATGTAACCGATGCACAAGCGAGCAATCATAAGTCCGAATCACTGTATGGGTAGGGTAGAAAAGCATGAAACCTTCAAAGCACTGCCTCTCATAGAGGTATGGGTACTAGCAAGATCCCCAAATACAAATAAATCCACAGAAATATCTCTGACACTAGGTAAGTATCCAGGGGTTATCCCTTCAACTAACTTCGCATGACCTCATGATTAACTCTGGTGTGAGTGGAGCCTCCTAATCTTACCAATTATACAATGGAATTCTCAACTCCCTGTCTCAGACACATATGTTGATTTAATTGCCTTGGAGAATTTTACTAACAAAATCCAAGTCACTAAATCCTAGACTAGTTTTTTCACCCTAAAAATAAAATCGTGACTAATCAATTTTAGTTTAAAGCGTAAATTTTATTGGTCGTGATTACTCAAAAGGGTATGGAAGTGAAACTCATGATGTTATGACTCTACAAGAAGATAAATATGAATATAATGCAAAGTCTATCTTTAACTTTTCAATGAATGATATGCTAATAAAAATAGTGCAATTTTCAATTTCAACTCTACAATTCATAAGTAAATGAAATATTTTTCTAAATGTATTAATCTAATGATAAAGGTTCAAAGACAAAAATTCTAACCAATGCAAAATGCCTATTTTTTTGTATTTTCAATATATTAAAGAGAAAATGCATGGATTGAAAAGAAACCTGATATATAAATTCTACTGTGTATAAATGAAATAACTCAATCATAATACCAAGCAAGCAAGCAAACAGCACAGGGTTCAAGGACAAATCAAAAATGAAAAACAATGAGAAAGACTACGCCCATAAATTTAACTCCAAACAGGTTTCTTGTCAACCCAGAGAATCTCAACAGGCACTACAGAGACCTAAGAAGGCTCAGCAAACATCGAATCCCACCCAGCAGTCACTAAACCAAGAAAACAAGCAAGGGAAAGTAGTATATGCAACTGTTCAAGAGAACAGTGCGTATATACACAGCTTGCAGTGAGACAACACGCGTGTATACACGACTGTCAAAGAAAAAGGAGCATACAAGATTTAAAACAAGGTCAGGCAAGGGAAAAAAGGCTGAAAAACTCAGAATCAGAGTGAACATAATCTATCAAGCAGTGATACGACAAGAAACACAAAGGAAAAATAGCAATGTAAGAATAAAAAATACTTCAACCCTTAGAAGGAAGATCTCTCCCCAATGAAGTCACCAATTCTGTTAGGAGGGAAAAACTCTCTATGGCCAAGGGTAAACCACATCAGATAGGTATGACTGAAGAAATCAACTCAATTCCATTGTATGCTATATAAACTAATGTGCAAGATAAGAAAGAGGCCTACCTCGATCCAACGTTCGATGATGTTCCACCATTGAGCACTTCGACCCAAAGATTTATACCTGCAACAAGTTCTCAACAAACAAGCATAGAAAGTACATGGTGATAGTATAAAGGGGTTAGCCCATTATATAACATAATCCATTAATAAACATTACAAACATGCCCATTATTCATGGTCAGGACCAGAGCCAGACCATTATTAGTGACTACCAGGTTGAGCATCAATAAAAAAATGATCAAGATGAAATGTAAGATTAATGTTATATGTTTAAAATTATTGGTAGATCCAAGAGAAACAATTTTTTTCATTTCATATAATGTATTATCTAGATGTGGGAGATGTCAGTAGTCAATAGGATTTTAATAAGGTTAAAATGGCTTCTAATGTGAAACAAGGGGTAGGGTAGTCAGTTAAAATTTTTGAAATGGATCTTGGGGTATGTGTTACACAAGTTTCATTGTCCAATACCACTTTGAGATCCTATTATATGATCATAGGTATGGAGTGGTTAGAATATCATGAAGTAGTGTTAGATTGTAAGGGTAAAATTAATTATTTATAGATTACACGGGACTCAAAAGAATTTTAGTACCCTGGGGCTAATAGAGGAGTGCCTTTGAGATTTATTTCCATGATGCAACTAAATAAAATTCTTAATAAGGGCTTCAAGTTGTATTCTATGACGACTATGAAAAGGAAAGAGGATATGGTGAATGTAGTTCAACATCCTAAATTATCATAATTTTTTGGTGTGTTTCAAAAAGCGTTACCTGGAATACCACTTAAGTGAGAGTTGGAGTTCATAATTGAACTCAAAAAAGGAACTTACCCTATCTCAAAGGCTTTGTAATGCGTTAAAACCTTGGAATTGCAAGAGTTCTAGATGTAGCTCTAAGAATTCTTAGATTTGGGATCTATTCATCCTAGTATATCACTATGGGTAGTGTTGATGATAATTGTAAAGAAGAACATGGATCATGGAGGTTTTGTATCGACTATTGATAGTTGAACAAAGTAACCATAAAAAATCAATATACATTGCCCATGATTTATGATATATTTGATCAAATGAAAGGGGTGACTACATTTTCAAATATTAAATTGAGATTGGATATCATCAATTAAGAATTAGAGAAGAGGACATCCCTAGGATGGAATTTAAGATTCATTTAGGTCATTATGAGTTTGTAACGATGTCATTTGGGTTGTAAATGTTCTATTGTCGTTCATGAATTAGATGAATGGGATGTTCAACAACACCTTGATAAAACACGTGGGTTGGGGTATGATGAACCCCACGTGGGACTAGGGTATGGTGTTTTCACTAGAATCACCCTTATTTTAACCGACAACTACCATTCCTTGCCACACTAGATCTACCGGACTTATATCAGTTGACAAATGATCCCATACTAAATTCTCTGTTTTTTCCAGTTATTTATGCTAAATTTCCTTCCGATATTACGAAATTTGACGGTAAACCTGGAAAAGACCCTAACAACCATGTTATGAAATTTCATCTATGGTGCTCATTAAAATTACTAATGGATGATTCTATCCGGTTGTGACTTTTCCAGCGCACACTTACGAGCTCAACAACCAAATGGTACATTGAACTCCAATGTGGTGCCTTTCAATATTTCAACTCCCTAGCTATGGATTTTCTCATGTATTTTCAATTACCCATCTGTTACAAGAATGGTACAGAACTCTTGACTTCAATTCGTCAAATGAAATGCGTACATATCTTTGATCACATTCATGAATGCAAACGACGACGAAGGTTGATTAAAGCAACCATTCCCGACCAATTATTGGTAGAATGGTTTACTAAATCTCTTTACCCCCAATTTCTCATGGCGTCACCATGTGTGGTGTTAAGGACCACACATTGTACCCTTATACTTTGCCATTGATATACCCTTCATCACCTATATTTAGACTTATACTATCCTTCCACCTGATCATTCCAAGGTACATAGTCCTTTTCGTACATCGTTTAATTTGTTTTACAAACTTTACATTGCACTAGGCTAACCATTGATTAGAAGTGCATAAGTGTCCATGACTGCAGATTAGCATTCAAGGCATCTTTGACTTCGGAGAACTATCCAAAAGCGTTGTTAGTATCTTGTTTCTGGTACAGAGTCCATGCTGTTTCTGGCTGCTACCACCAAAATCACGGGCAGCACATCTTTCGAAACACGGGCTGCTACCGCGGTCCAAAGGATGTGTGCGAAAACAGCCGACTACATGGTTAGGGCGAGATGCGGCTGCAGTGTCACTCAATTGAAATGCAAATCTTTGAGACACGGTGGAGCCATGCGATGTTGAGAACCCGCGAACCTTGGCGGTTAACGGTCAAGGCATTACCAGTCCAGGCGAATTCCGTGGCTGAGCGGCAGAGTGAATCGCGATCTTCAAGCTAACATTAGCGGCTATGGAAAAGCCGTTACACCCATTTGTAACAGCAATAACCGTCGGCCCTATATTAATTAGGTTGCATAAGGATAGGACACCCTATCTTTGATTTAGAAAGAAGATCGATTTAGTGTAGGATCGGATGCGCCTTGTAATGATTGTCGATGGGATTTCCCTTTAAATTGAAAATCGCCATTGAAAAAGGATCCAACTTTATGTACTAAGAACTTGAGAGAAGCGGGGCGTGTTCAATTTTTCCACTCTGAAATGTGATATTTCCAGCGAGATGAATAAAAGGCTGCTTTGATAATTCGTCTCTAAAGTTTTCCCGTTTCAGGGGAATATTGTGAGAAGGGAGGGCCACCTTCTTCACAAGATTCACTTATAATGAATGCGTGTGATTGTTTAAATTCTGTTTATATTTTGTTAGCGGTGATTCTTTGAAGCTTTCTTGTTTGATGGATTTTGCGTTCTTTGAAACACTACTAACTTTCTGTCTTAGTTATTGAATGGAATTGTAATTCTTTTATCATCAATCTTATTGTGTGGTGATTCTATGTTAGCGAAGGTTTGATTAAAGATTCCTGAACAGAAAGAAAGGGATTAAAATATCAGACCCCTGTAGAATTCATTATTATTTCAATCATGTAAGACAAGGTGCGGATAAAAAGGTTCTGCTTTCGGGCGAGGGAGGAATCTAACTATCTTGACTTCGGTAGATCTCTTTCCCCTATGATGTGGCTTATTCAAAGGAATTTGGTTAAAATTTTCTTCGGCCATGAAGATGCGACACCTGTCTTCGTAAGAACTCCTTTATCCCTGCAGTGTGCTAACCCAGAGGTGGTTAAATCACCTTTCGGCCGAGAGGGACTACAACACCTTTTTCTTCTGTAGGTTTCCTTTACCCTTGCAAGTGTACTAGCCAGAGACCGGGTTAAAGGTTCCTACTCAGAACTGAGGAAAGGCGCAACCTGCTGTCTTCTGTGGTCCCTTTCACCTCTGCCAAGTGTGTTGATCGAGGAGTGGATTGGGTCCTACTCGGAAAGAACCATGACATCCTACTCCTTGTCTATTTTTCTGTGTTATCGAAGCTGGGTTAGAGATCACGCTTAGAAAGAAGATGACGCCTTGTTCCTCACGTAGACTTCAATCTCACAAGTGTGCTGCTTGATGAGCCGAAGGCTCTGCTTAAACGAAGAACTTAGATCACTTTGTTCTCTGTTAGATAGAGCTTATTGTTTTGCATTATTGCTTTCATGAAAGAGTGTTAATCTTGAGTCTCTGTTTGAAGTAAGTCTTGTTCTACGATTACAAGATAGTTGTTCTTACCCATTGCAATGTTATTTTAAAGTAATCGAGGATTCTTAATTTGCACTATAAATAATTGCAATAGGGAGATCTCTCTTTGTGATACAATTGAGCTTCAGTTCATTTCAGTAAGTAGATAGAATGATTTCCTTGCTACAACACTAAGTGATTTTGGAATTGAGCATATATGGTGCGCATCTATCTTTGAAACAAAGACTTCCACAGGTTGATAATTTATGTTTCCTTGGTTGTTTGAAGTAATTAAGCAATTATAGTGACCAACATTTTAGTAGTTGTAGGAAGATAGCTATAGTTTTCAGAAGCATTTGTGATTTCTCTTTTTAGTTAAAGAATGCATGAAAAGACCCAAAAACCCCAAAACCCCAAAGACACTAACCTTCTGGTGTAAAGGAAAAGGAAAAGGAGGAAGACCTTCATTGACGACATTACATCCAAATCTAAATCTGCTGCCCAACGACAAAACCTTCAAAAATAGAATTCCCGGCCTTCATTTCGACCATTTTTTGGAGCAGGGAAAGAAGCTTGGAGTGGGAGCAGTTCAAAGCGAGAAGGAGATATTGAGATAGAAGAACAGAATTAACGTGAGGAAGCGAGCGAAGAAAATATGGATGAGAGTTTAATGAGCAGTGCATCATGAGCGTGATAGATCACGAAGGAGAGGTAAATGATGAAAAGTGCTTTTTCTACATTAGAGTTTCCTATTGGAGATTTCCTTTAGGAGCAGCTCCATGAAAATATCCCCACTCTACGGCATTGCCAAATTTCCAGACTGTATCATCAGGAGGATCTGATGAATTTACCATTTTGAATTTGATATCTGTGAAATATGATTACACTTCTAATGCTCAGAACCTAAAACTATTTCCATCAACATTAAAGGAAATGCATTAAGATGGTTTATGAACCTTGGAGAGCATGTAATCACAACATGGGAACAAATAGGCAATTCTGAACAAGTACCCGAGGACTCTTTACTGCAGAACAAGAGTAAAGAAGGAGGAGTTATTTAAAGTGATGCAGAAAGAGGATGAGAATTTGGAAGACTTTGTAGACTGGTTTCAATACAATCTACAAAGTTCTAGTCATCCCAATGTAAGTAGGACATCACTCAAACTATTTTATTAAAAGGAGTAGGGATGACTCTAAGATATCTTGAACATGCTTGGAAAAGGGATATATCAAGGAACCGTATGATGTAATTGTCAACTTATGCAAAAAGATGTTCAGGGGTACGCAAGAAATAGATCAAATAAGGGGACACTACATTCTCTAGAATCGAAATCGATAATGGAGAGCAACAAGAGTGAGAATGAGTAATTTACTTGAAAGACTTCAAGGCCCGAAATCTTGAGCTCTTTTGCCTCTGAATGGACCTATGGATCAAGAAAAGAAAGCAGAAGTAGAAGCGACCTTGTCTATCTTTTGTCCTCAATGCGAATAAGCACCCAAAAAGAATGTCCATTGGACGAGGAAAACTATCTGCCTTATTTGTGACAAAGACCATGATACTCGAACTGTCCATCCTTACCAGATATTAAAACAGCATTACAACCAACGGATGAGAAGGCTGAAATTTGTCTATTTGATGACTCAAATGAGACAATGGAAACCACGAGGAGAAGGTATGAAGTCTAACATGCCATTTAACCGTTTGAATAATTATTCTGCTTATAACCAAACGAGTTACCCCTTCAATGGATGCATTATGTAATCAAATGAACTACCCATCCATGTGGAGGGATCAACAAGGGGTGGTTTATTTTGTTGCATGGGTGGGTAAAATAACCCACCCTTTGTTGAAGTCCCTCCTCACGGACCCCATGGCCTCCACAACAACAACGGCCCTATCAAAATCCGGTGGAATCCAGGTGGACAACAAGCCCCCTTTCAAAACCAATTGCCTCAACTCCCACAACCACTCTCCTTGCCGTGGTGCTCCTCCAATTAACCAAGCAATAAGACCCACGATGCATTCAGCTAACCCCAACCCAAATAATAAAGCTGTCCGATTATTGATGTTTATAATCAGCCCACACTTTCCTCCCTCCTTTGCTGTGCAATGATATACATCTTCGTCACGGGAGGAATAGTGGAACCTACCATAGGCGATGTTACCTCTCTGACAAAGAGGAAACACAGGGCATGATGCACACGAAAAGGTACAATCATCCTCAGCAATCGCTTCTTTGGCTTGACACCATTTCCTGGCGTTTAACCTTGACCAAAACGCTGAACTACCCGACCTTTACCCCAATCTTGGGGAATACGAATTTATCATGTTAAATTGCTTTACAAGCACTCATGACCATGCCCATCTATGCCGGAGACAATGAGAGATATGTCATCAAAAAGCGTTAGGAAAACCAAGGATCACTACGGTCCGTCATGGGGAGATTTAATGCGCATTAATGACGGAAGTAGACTCCCCGGTCAAATATGGCGATCACGACTACCCTCATCCTTTGTACAAGTTGGCAAACAATAATCCCTCGTGTCTGGTAGACCTTGGCCATAAATATCATGACTTTGAAACCTACAATTGTTACAATTACAAGACAAAGTCAGAGATGCTGAGATCTTCGATGACACATTCTGGTTTAATTGTTGATCGATCCACAATTAGACGAGAAGGTGTCATTGAAGATCTCGGCATCTGTGGAATCTTGGAATTACCCGGTCGATTTCCTGATGTTCTTTGACTCAAAATAAAGGCTGGGGGCCACCCTCTAATTACAGGCGGTAGTAGCCGATGATTCTTTTATCAGTTGTTGATCAGGGTCAATGACAATTTGAATGGTTATGAAACAAAAGCAGTGACCCTCTACCTCATGCCACACCCCTGCCTAAAAAATGATAACCCTGGAACAGGCTTTGAGTCAACCTACTCAACCTCTTAGACTATCGGACAAGCTCTAAGCACGAAAGACTCCGAGGATGAAATTATAAATAATTTTATTTGTGACATCCTCGTTACGCAATTCACAATCGAGTCGCTGCGGTAATGAGTCGATAACCGAAGAAAATCTTGATCAGCAAAGCTACCTCAAGCCTAAAACCATCTTCTCCAAAAGCATCCCCAATTGTCGGGCACGACGAAAACACTAATATAAACCTCATTTGTTGTGGATGCACTGGCTCTGGCTGATTAACAAAGTTATACCGGGATAATAAGGAAGCATTCGCATGGGATTACAAAAACATGAAGGGAATTCCCCCTGACCTATCTACTCACAGAATATATATTAAAGAAGACTGTCGACCAATCTGTCAACCCAATGACAGAATGAACCCAAACTTAAAAGAAATCACGAAGGAAGAACTTCAAAGAGCCAATGGGGACATTTACCTATGTCGGGCGGTGAATAGGTGTCTCCATTAGTAATGGTTCCTAAAAGAGCGAGGAAAATGGAGAGGTGTGTGGTCTGAGCTTTAAACAAAGCCACTTTCGAAAGACCACTTTCCACTGCCATTCATTGATCAGTTTTAGATAGTCTGTCAGGTAAAAAATTCTTCTCTTTCTTAGATGGTTTCGATGGGTACAACCAAAATGAAATTGCACCTCAAGATCAAGACAAAACCACCTTCACGACCCAGGGCAACATACAGAGTCCTCCCATTTGGACTATGTAATGAACCAACAACCTTCCAAAGGGCAATCTTAGAATTTTCTCACGATATGCTTAATGACTCTATGGAAATGTTATGGATGATTTTGCCCTTATGGTGTTTCTTTTCGGAAGCACTAGAAAACCTTGGTAGCAAAGATGTACAAGCCCAACTTTCTTTAAGCGCAGAAAAATGTCATATGATGATGGTGAAGGGATGAATGCTGGACATTTCATCTCATCTCGAGGAATTCAGGTAGAACCATCCCGAATGAAGTCGTTAAGTCTTCTCCCTAAGACCCAAACCGAGGTAAAGCTTTTTTGAGACATCTTTGGATGCTACGAGAAGATTTATCAAGAACTTTCCAAAATAGCTATACACTGATTTGAAACTAGCGTTGAAACGATTGTTGAATTTAATTGGATTAATTCATGTGAAGAAGCATTCAAGACACTAAACATAAGGTGTCGGCCCTATCGTAAGAGGACTTTGATTGGACCTTCCTTTCACATATCTCACGATGCTTCGGATCTTGCTATAAGAATTTGTTTTAGGGCCGGAAGAAGATCACCTCCCGCTTATGCTATATATTTCATCGGCAAAAAATATGTCCCCTGAACTCAATTATCTGATCCGCAGAGAAGGAATTTCTAGAGTTATTTATGCAATTAACAAATTTAGACATTATTCTTGTGGCTATTCTACTTTTGTCCATCTTTGATCACTCGGCTATCAAGTACCAATGAATAAACCTATTACAAATGCCAAAGTCACCGAGATGGCTACTATTATTACAAGAATACGATATCACAATTGTAGATAGGCCGGGGAAAAGAAAATGTAGTTGATTTCCTTTCTCGTTTGACAGTGAATGATGATAACCCGGTGGATGATTCTTTCTGATGAATATTTGATACGATTTACGCTCACTCACAGCAATTTATCGCATTGCTAACTATTTAGTTACTTGAGGAAAGATTACCATCACATCTATCCTACCGAGAAAAGAAAAACATTGTTCATCAAAGTGCTGGTATAGTTGGATAAGAGTGTGTTGCCTTACAACTCACGGTGATCAAAGAAGATCGAAGAGTGTGTTCGAGAAGATGAGGTATGATATATTGAAAGCTTGTCATGATGGCCCCTGTGGAGGGCATTTGCGAGACAAAAGAATAGTATACAAAATTCTAGGGATGGGGTACTATTGGCCTTCAATCTTCAAAAGATGCAAAGAAATATGTCAAGGCACATTGAGTTTGCCAAAGAGTAGGTCAACCTAATCATAGAATGAAATGCCATTAAACGGTGGTATTACTTGAGAACCATTTGTGAGATGGGCCTTGGAATTTCACATGGGGACCCATCAACCCTCCATCCAATCAAAAGTTTACATATTGAATGCATGCGAGACTATATGACCAAATAGGTGAAGTAAGGCACTCCACCGAGCAGCGAAACAGTGTTATAGATTTCTTATTCAAAGACATATTCGCCAGATTTGGAATGCCAAGAGTTTTAGTTACAGATGGAGGACCTCTTTCTCTTCTCATGGGTTCAAAGCCACCCTTGAAATTCATATTAGAAGCTAGAGAATGACTACACCTTACCGCCCTCAAGCCCCAATGGGCCGGTGGAAAGTACAAATAAGTTATAAAGCCATTCTCACAAAAGCGGTGAAGGAAAATAGAAGGATTGGTCCAAAGGCTCCTTGAAGCATTATGGGCCTCTGAGAACTACTTGGAGAAATACTAGAGGGTTTTCTCCCTATGAATGGTTTCTGGAAAAAGTGTTGTCTTTCTGTGGAATTTGAAATAAAAACCCTAAGGGCTGCTTTAGCTGCCTTGATCTAAGCGTGCACAAACTTGACCGGTTGCAGCGGCAATGAACTAGAAAGAAAGACAGATGCCATTAACAAACCGTAATTCAGCGACAAAGATCACAATGAAACAAAATATCAGATAGCGGTTCGAGAAGCCAGACGCTATACGATTCCAGTTCAAAAATTCCAACGGCGCGCAAGATGGTTAGGACCTTCTGAAGTAGACACAGTTTTTCCCAATGGAGCAATCTGACTCCTTACAATTGATGAATCGAGAACTCCGTTACTTGTCCAGCGTGGTCATCGGCTTCGTCTGTACCAGCGACCTGTTTCAAAAGAAGATTTTAAGGCTATGCATGGAAAGGACGCTCATTTTCTTTTCATTAGGGTTTCTAACCCGAAATAATAATTCTTTAGATTTTCCTTAGTATTAGATTGGGTTAGATGGAATTTTATATACTAATAATCTCTGTCAGAAATATCGTTGCAGTCGAGAATGCTGGAGAGACCGATTCTTCAAAACAAGCTTTCACGTCTTTACAACACTGCAATTCGCGGCACTATTGCTTTCGCGATCTTTTGCAACACCGCGATTAAACCTTATTAGTTTCGATCTTTATAACACCGCAGTCTTGACACCATTGGTTTTCCGTCTTTGGCTCGTGGCTGCTGAAACTCTCACGATCTTTGGCTTACTATTGTTCGGCCATTTTCTTTCCCATCCCCGAATACTCCAGCCCACCATCCCCCCATCATCCTTATTCCGAAACAACTTTGTCGGCACTTGTTTTAGTTTTCCCTTCCCCATTCTTTGGCTCCCGGCAACTGCCAGGTCTTGAAAACAGATTCACGGCAGCAAACCGTCGGTTCTCCGTCTTTGGCTGCTTATTCGGCATTCTTCATTCCTTCCATTCCGCCATTTTTCATTATTTTCATCACCAAAACAATTCCGTCCAGCAATTGTTTCGGATTTTCTTTTTCTGTTGTTGAAACACCTTCATCGGCAACGCTTCATTTCTCATCCATGCATCGGCGAAACAACTACGTCCAACAATTGTTCGACTCTTACATTCGCTGGCTGCCATTTGCCGGCAACCTTCATCATTTCATCATGATCTTTGGCTGCTTGTTCGGCACTCTTTGATTTCTTAGATCTTTTGAAACACCGGTTAATCAGCGGTTTCTTCATCTATAAATGGTAATGCGTTATCTCTACGTTGATGAAACACCAGCCGATCCACCATCCTCGTCGTAATCTTCGGCTCCCCAAGCGATGGCTTTCGAGCAGTGGTATTGGTGAATCAAAAAAGAAGCGTAGCGAAGCGGCATCATCATAAGAAACAAATATCAAATACGGTTTGGTGAACAAACGAATGGTAAGGCAAAGGTAATAAAGTAATACAAATCAATTAGGCAGCCAGTTAATGAGAAAAAGATTCTCGGCTATCAACCCGACCAGACCATCATTATTAATTTAAAGGCGTGCCGTCAAATCAACAATATCATCATACCTTCCGATTCCATCGCTGCCATTTTTATTCTACTATCTTTTTACGCATTCAACCATTACTTCTGCTTAAAACCCTCGGAAAAACTTACCTGCGTCGAAGGCGATACGAACTCATGGCGTAGCCTACTAAAATAGTAACCATGGAGGACATAGATCATAAAGAACCGCCACGGCATTGCTCGAACATTATCCGGCGACATATGAAATATTCACGCAAGCAGGTTATCCGTACTTCGAAGGCTCCAAGGATACAATGAACCACGGTACTACAGTTTGCTAGAAACCTCCAAGAAGATCGTCCGGTCGTTCTGCGGGGTTAATGCGAATCTCGTAACGAGCAAAGATGCTTGCTTCTGATCTCAGGCCTCCCTATGGATGGCACTCGACAGTTCAGCGGGAAGCACATCATTGGCGATGTACGGCAGAATTTCTTCCGGGATGGATAAGAAATCAAACTAAAAGGAAGAGGGTTCAACTCAGCTCACTACCCAGATGGCGGTCGCCAGATTTATCAGAAACATAACAAAGGTGATGCTGATGATGTGCTCCGGCATAATTCCTCTTGCTTTCTCGCTCTAAGAACGCCTCGAAGCGGGTTAATATTATACTTCATTTGTTTAAAGAACATGGCACACTACTGCTGAAGGGTAAAGGATCCAAACCAATCACTTGCCCACCACCGACTAGTCCAACTTCTCATCAATAGGAGTTTTGAGCGAATCCAAACCTAAACCCTTTACCAAAAAATTCTTTGAAACCACAATTCCCCGAAACGGCGTGACAAACCCCACAGTCCCATTGACCCCACAATTAATAATACAACCAATCGGTCCCTACCATCTTGGGAATCCCGCACCAGAGTCTTCCCTTCCCGCCCTTCATATCATAATTGATGACTCACGAACACGAAGAAATATTCCTTTATCATCGAGGAAGAAGCCTCCACGAAAAGCGACCACGAATCCATCCTTTCCACCCTTCTTGCGCAAAAAGCGAGCGAAAGCCTCAATAAAGTTCACCATGCTGATACACTACCTAAACCCTCCACCAATTCGACTAAAACCGCGTAAACCGTTCATCCCCTCAAATCCGGACCCCCTGCCTATTCTAAACATGGGCGCTGCAACACAAAATCGAGGCGGCCCCGAAGCGATAGCATCATCAGTCTCACAAAAATTGGGTTTGAAACACAAGAACCAGTTACCTCGCGGTGGCTGAAACACAAGAACCGACCATGGCTGAAACACAGGAAACGACCACGGCTGAAACGCCTGAAGAACCGGTACGGCCAGTGAAATAAATTTTCCGAAGATAGAGACCGGACATCATTTGTTTTTGAATTGGCGAAACCTGAATCTTCTATCCGGTGAAAACACAGAACCAACCAGCGGTACATTACAGTTGAAAGCAAAGGAAATTAAAGACCACGGTACATAACCACAACATCCGTGCATTTGAAACACAAGAGCCGACCACCAATTTTGAAACGGAAAATCTTGTTCTTTGCCAACCTGACACTCGAGAGGTGAGACACAACAACCGGTTTCTTGATATTCACATTGAAAATCAGGAATTAGAGGTTGAGGGTGCTGAACACTACTCTCTTTACACCAGGAGGCTGAACACAAGCATCAGTTTCCATTTTTGTAGCTGCTCCACAAGAACCGGCTAAGGAGATGATGGTATGGCACAAGAGCGATCATCTCTAAATCAAACCAACAATGGCGGCGTCTTCGCGAAACGAGCTTTTAAAGTCTCAATCGGAAGCATACCAGCAAGAATTAACCAGGGCAAATGAGTCATATGAAAAAGAATTAAATCAATACGCCTTAGAACAAACAACAACCCTGGCAGAACAAAATACAGAAAGCACATGCAAAGAATACATGTGCTACAAATGCGGAGAAAATATTTGTGCTCGGTAGGGATATAAAGATGGCTCAAGTTCCGGTCAGGCGACACACCTTCTCTTTTGAAGCCAAACTGCGTAACACAAGAACGGCGGGATCCATCAACTTAAAACCAAACTGTACCTTTAAGAACGGCGAACTCCTCGGATCAAGAAAGATGCTCCCACTGTCGTCAATAAGGGCGTGCAAACATTGCCCATGAAGAAAGTCACGCAACTTCAGGTCAAGGCACTCCCCTTCGAGGGATCGGTCCGCAAACTGCGGCTCCATCACTACAAATGCTGAAACTCAGACTTTTCACCAGTGGGATGAATATGCCGCAATACAAAGGTGGAAGAAGGTATCTTTGAAATACAAGCTCAGAACTTGCAAGTACACAGGCAAACTCGGAGGAATCACACTTTCTTGAATTGGGAAGCATTGGACGTGACACGTCAGGGGAGAATTCGAAGTCAAGAAAAAGAAACGAGGGAATTAAAGATAGAATTATCAAGATCTTTGACATGATGCGGAAACTATTCTACAAGGAAACCATCTGTAACTATTCTTTCCTCGTAGGAAAGACTTATGTGGTTTGAAATTAGGTCTATTATGAAGGCCCACATAAGTCATTTCATCAATAGATTTTATTGAAACCTTTGAAGCTGCCTCCACAAAAGATGACATTCGCTGGCAACATATTTTCATAATGATGCTATTCCAGAAAACAGGTTGCGAACATAAATCCTCTTGTTGGAGATGTTCAACTTCAAGCATTCACTTCCTGCTCCTAAATCAAATCACTTGGCAAGGTGACTTTTCAAATGCCAAGAACAACGAATATCCCGCTGACCTCTACGGATCGGACGGCGGAGACATAAAAGGGCAGCCATATTCATTGCACGGTATCATGCGTTCTTAAAGAAAAAAAAGGGATGACGTTTATGTTCAGCGATTTACTGTCGGAGAAATAATTAGGGATTGTGAAGCGCATCATTAGTGCCACTCTGATTCACGCCCTCTGAGATTGTAATCTATTCTGGCAGCACTCCACAGAGAAAGGGCAACAATGTAATCCTTTGGTCCTGCCAACTTAGAAAAAACAATTTCTAGAATTGCCGATTTATATCCGGTGTATGAGACGTGCAAAGGTGGGTTGGGTACCGCCATTCCCCTTCTCACGGTTACCTGCAGAAAAATATCAAATCATCTTTGCCCTAAAAGCGGCGGCATGGCAAAGTCGAGGCGCAGGAGTTGAAGTCGCGGACGGAACAATGCCTATGGTTACAACAGGTGGCTTACATGATATAGGTAGGTATCCGGTTCGACTCGGTGAGTTACTGGGGACATGCAACCTGCCTTGGTGGGGGATGTTAGGACCACACATTGTACCCTTTATGCCCATGCTTTTGCCGTTGATATACCCTTCATCACCTGTATTTTGACTTATACTATCATTTCTTCTGATCATTCCAAGGTATATATCGTCCTTTCTCATTACTACACGTTTAATTTGTTTTGCATAAAACTTTACATTACTGACCTAACCATTATTAGAAGTGCATATTCCATATTGTAGGAATAGTATTCAAGGGCCGATCTTGAAACTGAACTATCCAAAGGCATTGGTAATCTTTGAAACTTCTGAGCGCTACCGCGATCCATCTTTGAAACACGAGCTGCTACACAAATCGAGGGGCCTTTTATCTTGGCGAAACCGGGCTGCTACCGGTCAGATGCGTAATGTAGAAACGAGCGGCTATGGATTCGAGGGCCGGATGCCGAAACAGTTGTCACTCGGTTCGAAATGCAAATCTTTGAACCACGGTGGGGCCATGCGATCTTTGAACCGCGAACCTTATTGATTAACGGTCAGTAGAGCCTGATCAAAGGCAGCGATTCGTGGGTGGCTTGGCCGTGAATCGCTGATCTTAAACATAACGATAGCGACTATGTGAAAGCGGATTACACCGGTACGTAACGGCAATTAGCCGTCCATTACAATGATAACATTAGGTTTGCATAGGTGGACACCCCCTATCAGCGTTTAGAAAGAAGATATGATTTAGCGTAGGATCCAGATTCGCCTTGTAATGATTGTATCAATGGATTTCCCTTTAAATTGAAGGAAATCACCATTCGAGAGGAAAACTTTTTATGTACTAAGAACTTGAAGGCGGGGCGTGTTCAATTTTTTCCTCTGCAATGTGATATTTCAACGGATGAATAAA
Organism: Picea sitchensis; assembly: GCA_010110895.2. Lineage (NCBI taxonomy): Eukaryota > Viridiplantae > Streptophyta > Pinopsida > Pinales > Pinaceae > Picea > Picea sitchensis. The sequence goes on along the minus strand of SNQJ01S0093715.1, from coordinate 4,866 downwards.
AGACTGCTTTGATAATTAGTCTATAAGTTTTCGTTCGAAGTCTTGTGAAGGAGGGCCCACCCCTTCTTCACAAGATTCACCCGTCGGATAGAATCGCGATTGTTTAAATTCTGTTTGTATTTTGTTTAGCGGTAGTTCTTTGACTTAACGTTTGATGGATTTTTCGTTGTTGAAACCTCTGACTGTCTTAGTTATTGAATGGAATTGTAATTCTTTTTGTCGGCAATGGTGTGGTGATTCTATGTTAGCGAAGGTTGATTAAAGATTCCTGCCTGAGATAGGAAGGATTAAAATATCAGACCCTCGTAGAATTCATTATTATTTCAGACATGTTAGACAAAGTGCGGATAAAAGGTTCTGCTCGGGCGAGGAAGGAATCTAGCCATCTTGACCTCAGTAGGTCTCTTTCACTTGCAGGGGTAAAAGGGGTTCTACAGAAGACTAGGTGTTGCATTCCCTTCCTGGATGAGCAGGGAAGGGACTGCAACACTTTGTTTTCTGTAGATTTCCTTTTATCCTGCAAGTGTGCTAGCAGAGAAGAATTGGTTAAAAGTCACCTTTCGGCCCGAGGAAGGGACTACAACACCTTGTCTCTGTAGAATCAGCACCTCTGCCAAGTGTGCTGGCGAGACTTGGTTAAGTGTTCTTTCGAGCCCGGGGAAGGGGCGCAACACCTTGTCTTCACGTAGATTCCCTTTCACCTCGCAAGTGTGTTGGTCGGTGGATCGCGGTCCCTACCGAGAAGGAAGGAACCAAAACATCCTACTTACTGTCTATTTTTCTTGTGTTAGTCAGAACTGGGTTAGAGATCCTGCTTAGAAAAGGAATCGGGCGCCTTGTTCTCTGTAGACTTCAATCTCACAAGTGCTAAGCGAAGTAAGGCCGAAGGCTCTGTAGGCTTGAAGAACTAGAATGCTTTGTTCTCGCGATTGAATGAAACATTGTTTTCTCGCATTATTGCTTTCATGAAAGAGTGTTGTACTGAGTCTCTGTTTGAGAAAAAGGGTCCTGTTCTCCCCGATTACAAGATAGTTTTCTTACCCGTGCAATGTTATTTTAAATGTAATCGAGGATTCTTAATTTGCACTATAAAGAATTGCAATAGGGAGATCTCTTGTGATACAATTCGAGCTTCAGTTCATTTCAGCAAGTAGATGAAATGATTTTCCTTGCTACAACACTAAGTGCTTTGGAATTGATCATATGGTCTTGTGATATCTTTGAAAAGGAACTGCAGGTTGATAATTTATGTTTCATAGTTGTTTTGAAATTAATTAAGCAATTATAGTGACCAACAGTGGTTTTCTCATTGAGAAGAATCCATTACTCACGCTCGATGCCTAGATTTTTTTATTCCCAATACGATGCGTTGTATGATTTAATCCTAAATGCTCCGCGTATGTTAATTGATCCATCAAAACCATCTTCCACGACTCATGCGGATGGAATTATCGGTTCCATCAAAACCCAATCTTCATCACGGTCAGTCTGACTCGGTTAATCTCTATGTTTCTGCACCCATCACCAGTTCGACCTCACTCTACTTCCCCCCCGGACTCAAATCTTTGATGTGAATGAATTCCAATCTACATCTTCACAATAAGGAAAGAAAAATAAACCCAAAGCTGTAATAATAAAAATAATGAAAATCCAAATGCCAGGCATCAGCACGCTCTACGAAAAAAACCATAGTGAAGGCTTAATTTTTTTTCTTTCATTTAATGGTGATGATCCATTACCGCAGGGCGATCCTCATTGTGATGAAGTTGCAAAACTTTTCAAATGGAATTCCCAATGCTTTGTGTTGGAACAACCTTTTCCTCAGCAGCAGCCCATGGTTTCTCAAGCCCTTGCCCCTCCAACATGGGGAAATCCCAGTCATCCTCCTAGGAAGCCTGCGTCAGTGCCCATATTTATCTATTTTTTAATGGGATTGGTTAACCACTTGCACCACAACATATGAAACATCGACTAAACCTGATAAAGAAAAGGTCACTAACGGTACTACATCATATCCATCTCCTTCCATCGTTACTCCTCCCATCTGGATCGCCAGTTGAAACCCTTTTCAACTCTATTTCACGCCCTCCCAGGCACCCTATTCGAAAATGGAGCTTTTAATCGTGTTCACGTGCAAGCTACAATATTGTTGAATATTTGGCTCAAGCACAATGTGCTATGTCCACGTTAGAATTTCTACAACGTGTCCAAGTCAGCGTGAACACTCTTGGTACGCCATCGGTATGGTGATCTAGAATCATCGAATAATGTCATGTTCCAACCTCGATAACTTCAATTTCATGACTTTCTCACCAGCTTACTTTTCATATTGATGTTGTTGTTCATAACCAATACATTCATCATACCATACTAGATGAGGGAGCTTCAACTTGAGTCATGTCTTTATCTTGTTGGAAGTGTTATCAGCGAGAAAAATCGTTCATGACATTCACACAATGGTTGAAGAAAAACATCAATGCCACAACAATTAATCCACCTACAACACCAAAATCCATCCAAAAGGAAAAAACTATATACTTGGGTCAAAATCAAAGTGCACAAATTCACTAAAGGAAGCGCGCGCACTGTGCATAGAATGCACGGGCTAACACATCCCTAGGCACGCACTGTGTGTAAGATGCGCGACTGTCTACGAGCAAATACATGCATTTCTATGAACAATGCGTTTATGGATCTTGTCAACCCCTCAACACTTCTGATTGGAGGCCCCAACTTACCGAGTTGACACTCCTCTGGCGAAATCTAGCTTGGAGGTTGGTCGAGGGATAGGAAGTGCCCTAAAGGCCCCTTGTTCTATATGAACCAATTATATCTTTCCATGAATGGATATTATAAATATGTTATATGGGTGTGCTAGAAAAACATAACTTCAAGTGAATTGTTATCTTTGGAATTCTTCTTTGAGAATCTCTCTTTTCTCTTTGAAGCAATTAGCACCATTGAATAGGCCATTCCACTCACCTTTTGAGAGGATTGGAATTGTATTTATTCACCATTATAATTGTTGGATGCGGGGGGGTGAATCGGTAATAGCATTAATTATAATCCTTTTCTTCCAAATGTTGTTATATCCAATGTAGAATTATTATCAATAATGAGCAATAATAAATAAACAATCACACATGCGTACACCGGTGTTTCGGTGGAACCCAAATGGGAGAAAACCCGCAGAATGATTTTTCTTATAAGTCTTGAAGAATTACATTCATTGGAAGCACCAACTTCCTTTGTTTTCGGCTACAACTGGAAGGAGGCTACAGCACGAGGCTCCAGCTCCCCAAATCTGGCTACAACATGAGGAGCTCCAACTCCCCAAATCTATGGCTACAAAGCAGAAGGAGGCTACAACCCCAATGTTCTCGAGCTACAACTAGAAGGTGACTCACGGCCTTTTGTCCTTTGCCCATCCTTCCACCCTGAAGTAGAAGTAGAATGATTAGACCCTTGTCACACTATCACTGTGAGATATCTTGCTATAAACCTGTGCCAATAAAGTGAACCATGCATCAACTTGTGCCTCAGCCTGTGTCAACTGTACCATAACCAAATTGCATCAAACATGTGCCAAGTATGTTCCAATCAATGTGTCAACTTCTCATAAACTATAAATCATCAATGTTACCAACATCATCAACTATACACTTCATGTATGTGTCAACTCATCAGCCTTGTCTCAACCATGTACTCAACATGTGCCACAACCAAAATCCTCATCAATTTTATCATCCAAATATTCTTTGTAGCTTTGTAATAGACCTAGTGTATATGATCACATGTATGTGTCAACTCATCAACTACTTGTCTCAACCATGTACTCAACATGTGCCACAACCAAAAGTCCTCATCAATTTTATCATCCAAATATGATTTGTAGCTCTGTAATAGACCTGGTGTATATGATCACATTCCTACAAAACTTCCTTAATTTTAAAAACAAGATACTAGCATTTTCATCAAACTTTTCTTTAGTCTCACATGCCTAGTTTTGGATTAGTCAACAACCCTAAGTTGAAGTAATCATAACTTTGAACCTGTAATGTATAAAGCTATGAAACTGATACACATTGTTCTTCAGTGTATTTTATGCAATTCCTCCAAGTGGAACTACTTGGAACCTCTCATAAAAGGATTTATAGCAAAAATGACAAACCTTGCTGAATTATGGCTTATTCTAGAGAGCAACCTTGTAGAGCGTGCCCGCACAAAATCTTGATGAAATGATATGACACTATTACAAAGAATACTAAAGAATATACCCTAACCAACACATTTGGTCTCACTGAATTTGGATCTGTTATGAAGAAGTTATGTCGTTTTTACTTGAAACACCTGATTTTGACTAGTTTCAGGACTGGCCACAAACCCTATTTTCCACAGAGTATAACTCCCAAAATACAACGACCCACAAGCTGAATTTTTAACCACAGATACTTGGATATGTTTTCTCACTTGAATAGAAATTTCAGGATCTGAATCATTATAGAAAAAAAGGTATAGTGAAAATGGTGAGATGACCTGAAAATAACATACCTTAGAAAGCACCATCAAAAGAATTTATCCTTCCTTGCATTTCGGCCTTCTTTTCTTCAATTTCCTCAGAATTTTGGCTTAGATATCATTTTTAAACCTCATACACCTATATATATTCAATATTCTCAAGTGTGCTTCAAATGAGAGAGCCTTGCCTCTTATTTGTACTCTTCAAGTATCTTCCTTAAAAACATCTTCTAGGTCACTTGGCCCCACTTTCCTTATTTTAGGGTTGGGTCCACTTCTAATTTTTCCATTAAAATTATTATTGAAATAATTTATTTTGTATTCACTTTGAATTATAATACACTCATC
>SNQJ01S0093714.1:10012-30595 GCA_010110895.2 Picea sitchensis | reverse complement strand
TCTTTTGAGCAAGGGGTAGACAAGGAGGACTTGGCAGAGCTGCTGCAATTCATCTATGGCTGTAAGCAATGTTTTGTCCTCATTAATATAATTTGCTTGGCCTGTTTCTTTCTAGTTTGTGTCTGATCTTACATGAACTTATCGTTGATAGATAGATTTGTTTTCAAGATAATATCAATAGAGTAGGAAGTGGTCGTACTTTTTTTTGTCTATAGGACTCATCGAGGAGCGAGAGTTTGGAGCTCAACTCGGAGTGTACAGGGACAAACGTCGATAAAAAGGTACTTCTGTTCTCCTTCCTCCTCATGCATTAGTTTGTATAGATTTGAAAGGAAGTCAGTGTCCACGTTAAGCACTTTTTGTCTTAGAGTTAAGAGTCTAGCTCTTTGAGGCGATCTACCTATCTGCAGGGAGATTTTCCTACAACAACATGTGGCTGTAAAAATCCTACTAGATGTCTATGTTCAACCTTCACTTGCTGACATTCTAGACATCGAGCCACATAACTAACTATGCCTACTTTCATTCCCTTCTAGAAGAATAAAGGATTAAGGTCTGCCTTCATCATCGTGACTCCCAGATGAGACATGTACACTATTCAATGAGTTTCACTAAAGATCAAACTTCTTAATTCGTTGTTGGGTGGTACGTAAATTCTTCCGTTAAATCTAAAAAATCCATTGTTGTCTAAATAATATCCTTCATACCTCGATATCATCATGCTATCTTGTCCATTATTATTCTTAACTTCCTTTTACTAGTCATCGTCTATTTGTAAGGATAAAATCTTTTCTCAAATATTTGTCTTAAGAGGTATTACTGAAAATATGCGTGGTCTCCAACTCAATGCATCTCCCACTCCATTCACCATTCCTTTAATGTAAGTAATCTCAAAGTAGTATTCGCTAAGTAATTTTGACCAAAGCCTCTGTCGCGCGTTCAAGTCACTCTACGTAAATATATGTTGTAATCCACAATTATCTGTTTTTAATTCAAATTTTTGTCCAAATAGATAGTGTCTTCAAAATCTCAAGGAATATACAATTACCAATAACTCCAAGTCATGTGTTGCGTATTTCTCTTCATGCTTTCTCAATTTCCTTGCAATGTAAGTGATCACTCAATCGTCTTGCATCAAAACTCCACCTAAACCTTCCTTGGATACGTCCATGTATACCAAGAATTATTTGTCCATGTCAGCGACTTTCAGTATCGACGTCGTCGTCAACAACTCTTTGAGCCTTTAAAATTATTCCGCGCATTTCTCATTCCATATGAACTTCTTGTTCTTATTTTGCAATTCCGTGATCTGATTTGCTATGTTCAAAAAACCTTCGACGAATTGTCAGTAATATCCTGCTAAACCCATAAAACTGTGTACTTCTTGTACATTTGTCGGTGCTAGCCATTCCATCATATCCTCTACTTTCGCTGGATCCACATCAATGCCTTCACCAAATATGATATGTCCCAAATAATGAATCTTCGATCAGTAAAAGGAGAATTTTGATAGTTTCCCGTACAATTGTTTTTCTCGTAGACACAGTAGGACCATTCTTAAATGTTTGTCATGCTCTTCTTTCGTCCGAGAATAAATCAGTATGTCATCAATAAATACTTGATTTTTTTTTTCCAAGTATTCGCGGAACACCCCATTCATCAAACTCATTAATACCCCCGGGGCGTTCGTCAATCCAAATGGTGAAACTGTAAACTCATAGTTTTTGAATCTCGTTTTAAATGAGGTCTTAGGGATATCTTCCTCTTTAATCCATAATTGGTGATATCCTGATCTTAAGTCAATATTCGAAAACACCGTCGCTCCCTTCATATGATCAAACAAATCATCTATTATTGGCAACAGATACTAGTTCTTGATTGTTGCTTTGTTCAGTTGACGATAGTCAATACAAAGTCTCCACGATCCATCCTTCTTTATCACAAAAATAACTGGTGCACCCCAAGGTGACACACTAGGATGTATAATTCCCAAGTCCAAAAATTCCTTCAATGGTATTTTCAAGTCCCACAATTCAGGTGTTGACATCCGATATGGCATTCTCGCTATCAGTTCAGTTTCAGGTTTCAAGTCTATTGTAAACTCCAACTCTCTTTTAGGCGGTAAACCTGGTAATCTCATCTGGAAACACGTCCTGCAAACCCTTGTACTACATGAAGGTTTCCTAGTCTTTCTGCCTCACCCTTTTCATTTAGCACTAAGATTACATATAACTTGCATCCCTTGGGCATACTCTTCTAAAATTGTAGGGAAGAAGCAAACCTCAATGACACTCCCTGGTTTCTTCCTACAATCACTCTACTTTGTCCCAAATCATCTGTCAAACTTAACAATTTCATCTTACAGTTAAGTATTGTATCATGTGATTCCATCCAATCCATACCAATCACTATGTCATAATATCCTAATATTGTGACATAAAGATCTACCTTCATTACAAATTCTCCCAAGCTAATGCTACAGTTTGAAACCTTTCCTCCAACCTTCTGTTTGGCACCCAATTCCATTTCTACGTATCTAAAATTTTCATGCTCGTCTGCATTTAAATTAATTCTCTTCAGCATTTCACTAGAGATAAAGCTCTATGTAGCACCTGGATCTATCAATATACTAAAATTTTGGTAGACGAATAAACCTGACGTCTCTAGCACAGTGGACTGGCTCTCAACATGGAGGTTGTTTACCGTTGCATGTATCCTATGGGCCTTTCCCAAATCTCCAACTATAGTGGGTCTTGATGATTTTCCCACTACGACCTTCTCAATCAGACAATCTCGTTGGTAATGTGGCTCTCCACATGTCTAACACCCAATCTTCAGTCCAGTGCTCCTGGTCCCCGAAGTAGAATTTGTAGGCCTAACAGTTCGTGATCCTTCTCTGTTTTGTTGAATAGGCCTAAAATGTTGTTGTTGCTTCTGTGGATGAAGTTGTTACTGTTGCTGTGGTCCTCTATAAGGATTCCTTTGCTGATGAGTCTGTCATATCGATGTCGAGAACATAGGTCCTCTGGGCATATCTCAATGCCATGAAGTCTATTTGGTTGGTGTGTGATGCTGATGCACTCCTCATGTCATCTATCCAGTCGGTCGAGAAGGAGTCATGCCTTGAATCCCACCGTTTATATATTCCTCAGCTATGAGGGCCTTCTGAACTGCATCGTGTAATGTCTGAGGCATTAAGATCCTCAACTTTGCACGAATGTTTAAGTTAAGGCTGAACACAACCGTTTTGACCTTTAAATTCTCCATGTTCAGATGTGGAGCATACCTAAGTAGCTCCATGAATCTGGCCTCACACTATGGCACCGTATGACCACCATGTCGTAAGGCATTGAATTCATTAAGATGACGCTCAATGAATTCCTCAAAAAGGTACCTCTCCCATAACCATTCCTCGAATAGTTCCCATGACACATTTTCGACGACCATGTTTAGTTGAGGTAGGAGCGTCCACCACCATAGAAGAGCACTCCCTTTTAGATGAAATATCGCCATGCCGAATTTCATGTTGGAAGTGTAATCATGAAGTGCGAAGCACATCGCCATGTTCTCCAACGTCCATGCCTTGATGGCTAAGCCATCCGTGGTACCCCGGAACTTGGGAAACTTCACCTTCTCGAGTTCTCTATGTATACTACTACTACTAGGTAGGGCACGTTGTGAATCCTCATTGGGCACATACGCTCTTCCCTCATCTCTATCCAGGTGATTGATCAACGCCTTTGACATCCTTTGAAAGGATCTCATCATACCTACCACATATCCCACATCAACCAGCTCCTGCTCAGTGGTCGATTCTTCTCCATGGGGGTTAGAACCCTCTGGCATGGGTACTATCGTAGGTGTCACACCTCTTCCTCCAACACCACATCGTCTACTTCCCCTACATCCTCTAACCATAATTACTTGTATGTACAATTTCAAAATTCAATTAGCGATAAAATTTTAATCATTCAGTTAACCTAGTGGAAGGCGTAATAGTCCAATGTCACAGGGTTGAACCTCCTCTGATACCATATGTAACAACCCCTCTGTTATGACATATAAGTAAGTGAGAACAGTAAGATTTTTATTTTTTCTAAACCTCATTAGAACAAGTGAAACAAGATATTAACATACTTCAGTAATACACATTCTATTCATTCGTCTCATTGCACCACAAGATTTAAATACAAATTCAATGTATTAGATATCTTCCACATCACATAAGATAACATACAATGTCTACCCACCCAACCTATCCTGCAAGTTTAGGACCTCCAAGACACATAATCAATTTTCAAATCTAGGATTCATCTGACTGATTTTGACCATTTAAGGTCTCAAGACTGGCGACTGTTCTCAGGAACAAGGAAGTATCTAATTCCCATAAATTCAATCTATTATGAAGTTCAACTTTAATTCCCAGCATTCTTAACTACAATTTATTCAAAACACAAAAAATATGGTAACGTGGTCACCACTTCATAACGCAAATGTATACTATTACAATAAATCATTATCTTACTATTTTAAAGGATAGGAAGAATTTCAATAATATCATGACATAAACTTAATAGTAAAAACCTGAGACCTTCAACAAACAATCTATTATAAATGAAAGTTTCAACTTGGTCAAGTTTACTTAAAATAAGAGTGACAACCCTCCATGGTACAACCATGTAGGTAGATTTATGAATTACATAAGATTTTAAAAAGAGGAAAAGAAGAGAAGAGAAAATCTCTCAACCTTGAGAGGAGACTGTAAGCTTACTTTGAAATTTCTGAACTAATGGATACTGTGATGAAGTGAAACTACATCTTTGTGTTGTGTGCTTCTATGAAAGGGTTCAATAATATAGTTTTAAGTCCCTAAGTTTCTCTTCTGGGAACCATAGTGCCAAGTATGCACAATGCCAAACAAAAGGTACCAAGACCAAAATTTTAAAAGTCCCAAGCTCAGGAGAAATATGCAAGGTGTGTGTAGAGTCTACTCAAGGGTGTGGAGACCTTGATCTTCGGAAGATTGGAAGCTCAGGAGAGTCAAAGAAAAACTACAAAGAGAAAGAACAAGAGGTGCGCATGAAACCCTTTAAGTAGACTAAAGTTTAGGAGGGTAGTGCAAGAGAGTGTCGAAGTTCATTTCAACAAGTGGCAAAGCTTAGGAGGTAAAGCGCGTGCAGAGTTCCAAGTGGGAATATCAAGAGTGTGAAATCCCTTGATAAGAATTAGTAGATGGGATCTAATCGCGAGGAGTCGAAATCCCAACAACCATATGATAAGACTAGAGTAGCACACTCGTTAAATCCTGAGCCCTTTAGACTTTGTCACTTCAACGGTTTGGAACATTTAAAGTTGTTGGGGTGTAGAGCTTCAAATCTCCAAAGCCCGTAATTAATCCCGACCGTAGATCCTTGGATAAGAATGAGACGTAGATCTTCGATTTATTTTGGATTCAATACTCTGGCTAGTTTGAGACTTAACAACTAGGGATTAATAAAACCTCAAAGTTTCGAAGTCCCGAAGTGAAGGGCAGTCGTAGATCTAGTGATCTAATGAGAGTCGTTAGATCTACGTGCCTTCATCATTTAGTGGTTTGAAAAATTGGTACTTCAGAGAAATTGAGTCGTTGTTGCAAAAAGGTGAGGGACTCCTGGAGTCTCAAATTCCAGAGTGGACGCCAAATGTTGATCAAAGGGGAGTGTAAGCCATTAGATCCCTGAGCCCTTCAGTGATCCAGGTGAAACAATTTAAAATTGTGAAAGTGGAGAAACCCCGAAGCTCCGAAGTCCCGGAGTAAAGGACAGTTGTGGATCTAGTGATCTAACAAGGACCGTTAGATCTCTGAGTCTTCGTCCTCTGAAATTTCAGTAGTTCAGTACTCTGATGGAAATGAGTCATAGATGTTAAAAGTTAAGGAACTCTCGGAGTCTCAAAGTCCGTGTTAAGAACTAAAGACCAAATACAAAATATATTAATATATCCAAAGATATCTGAATACAAAAGCACCACAATAGATATAGAAGAACAATATGCAAAATCTCTCTTATTACTATCAAACCCTTAGGGTAGGGAAACACCATACAATGGATCTTATTATGGAAGAGATCCTCTCCTGTTCACTTACCTCTTCGAGGGGGCATCCTCCTATTGAGATACCGCTCCAAATACAATGCTCTCTTCACATCCCATTACATTTATTGAACCCCTTTATATAGTGCTACCATCACCTAAGAATATTCTAGAGGAGGAATCTTCTAGAAGTATAACCTTCTAAGAAGTCCTCTTACATTTATTATATCTAACTACTCACTTATTATATCTAACTACCATAGTGGGCCTTATTTAATAATATAGTGGACCTAGTCCACCTTACATTGAATGGTATCCACTATTATCACTATGGGCCCTCTGGACCCCCCCACTACCTCTCTATCTACCTTACATTCTATCTCCCTTATGAAATCATTGTCCTCAACGCTTGATGTACAACCATATACTAGGGTCCCATGGATAAGTGTGGACCATAGTGCTGAAGTAGACTAGAGAATCAGGGTCCCATTGAGAAATTGTAGCCACCATGCTGAAGTAGTCCAACCGCCATTGTAAACCAGGGTCCCATGTCCAATTGCTCATGTGAACCCCACATGGAAGATATCGACACCCAATAACCAACTAAAAATGATGTTCCCAATACTGACACCTATCATGTGGATCCAAATAAGAATATCCATCCACATAGTGGGATATGATCAAACATGAATCTGGAAGGAACAATACCATTGTAGAATATGTAGGCTGAACGCTGGTAACTTGCTCCTAATGTGAGACATTGATGTTCTCTACATAAGGTGGAGTAGAGTCATCAAATAAAATATGGAAGTGGTTGTCATCCCATAAATGAAAACTATCCATATACCAATCATTGCAATCAACATCGAGATCATACCAAGCATATATTTCTTGATTATACTCATCTTGGATGTCTGCCATAAGAAATCTCTTCTGCATGCTATCCAATGAATCTTGAATACTATGAAAACTATCATTGAAGCCATCTCCAAAGGCATCCAATTTGTCATTCAATGTGTCATACAATTGGGATTTGAATGGTTCAAGAATTTCTTTGAGGGTTTGAGAGGAAATAGCCATCTGAGCACCCTATAAACTCTTCGGTCTTGCAGACGTCACGAAAAAACCCAAAAAATAGAACAATAAGTTACAGCATAAAATCACGGTTTTTTCTGGAAAACCCCTAAAAAACTGTTGAATTTAAAATGCTCATAAGTTCACTTCCCAGACTCCTTTTCGGATGATTGCTTTTTTGAAATTGGGTGAAATTGTGAGAGGAACTCAGATTTGTAATTTGTTTGGGCAAATTCGGCCTCCAGCTGCTACAGAAAAAAAAAAAAATTAATCGCGCTGCCGTCCACGGAAAAAAAAAACCCTGAAAAAGTGGAGATTTTAAAACTTCAATATCTTGACTTCCTGGACTCCATTTCAGATGATTTTTTTTTTTCAATTTGGGTGGTTTTCTAAGAGGAACTCATATCAACAACCTATTTCTGCAAACCTTTCACATAAATATACCAAAAATTTCTGGAATGTCGCGACCCTCTTTTTTCTTCTCCGAAAAACAAAATCTTTAAAAACAAAAAATATTTGCCCACAATGTCTGCCAAGGAAAGTGCTTTGATACCATGCACCTCTTGATTGGTTTCTTGTCTTGTACCCTATTGGTGCATAAATGTGTTTATGCACACGCCCTTGCCTTGATGACTGTTGTGTCTCTATATGATGTGGATGGCGATATACAACAACTGTAGAAATTTGTTCTTTCTTCTTCAAATCTGCAACACTTTGTGCCTTTGAGTCAATGACCTCCTTAGCTTCTCGATCATGTCCTTCTTGTAGTTTTCCTTCATCTCCTTCTGTAGAATCTGCCTCTGATTCAACTTCAGAATCAACAATAACTTCTTTGCTAGCTTCCATGGGCCCATCTTTCTTAATGAGAGACACATCCTGCAATGTGATTTTCTTTTTCTTGTACCACAAATTCAAAAACTTCTTTTTCACATTAATATTAATGGTACCCACTGATTCTATCCAAGGATATCCCAAAATACTATCCACTTCATCCATATCCATAGCATAAAAATCAGAATGCAACACATATTTATCCATGGTAATCTTCAAATCTTTAAAAATTTGAACATTTTCACCCTCAACCTATGTGCTTTGAATATTCTTTACTGGAACTTGCAATCTATTAACCAACTGAACATTGATAAAATTATGCATGTAACTAGGGTTAATAGAAACAATGATATTTTCTTTACGAATACAACCATGAACCTATAATAGAGATTTGTCACATGAAAATAAACTCTTGGTTCTCTCTGTATCCTTATTTTTTCCATAAGACCACTTGTCTAACAATAGGTTTTCAAATTCTCCATTGGAAAGTGTCATCATCTCCTTATAATCAAGCGATTTCCACCAAATGGCAGCATCACCTTGCAATTTGAGATCTACCCAATGGGGCCAATTCTCTTTCCATGCTGACTTTATTTCTTTAATGAATGATTCAATACTAAGACCATCGCATTTCCCTGTAAAATACATCTTGCTATGAAACCCCCCCAAAAAAAGAACAATAAGTTATGGCAGAAAATTGCAGCTTTTTTTGGAAAAACCCTGAAAAATTGTTGAATTTAAAATGCTCATAGCTTTACTTCCCGAACTCCATTTCAGCTGATTTGTTTTTGAAATTGGGTATTTTTCCGAGAGGAATTCAAATACACAATTTGATTTTCCAAATTGAGCTTGTAAATCTTCATATCTGAACCTGAAGTGCGCCACCCTCTTTTTCTTCCCTAGAAACAATTCTGCAAAAAGAGAAAACAATTCTTCCCTCCTTTGGCCAAGGAAAGTGCTCTAATACCAATTGTTAAGAACCAAATACTGAATACAAAATATATCAATATATCCAAAGATACCTGAATACAAAAGCACCACAATAGATATAGAAGAACAATATGCAAAATCTCTCTTATTACTATCAAACCCTTAGGGTAGGGAAACACCATACAATGGATCTTATTATGGAAGAGATCCTCTCTTGTTCACTTGCCTCTTCGAGGGGGCATCCTCCTATTGAGCTACTGTTCCAAATACAATACTCTCTTCATATCCCATTACATTGCTTGAACCCCTTTATATAGTGCTACCATCACCTAAGAATATTCTAGAGGATGAATCTTCTAGAAGTATAACCTTCTAAGAAGTCCTCTTACATTTATTATATCTAACTACTCATTTATTATATCTAACTACCATAGTGGGCCTTATTTAATAATATAGTGGACCTAGTCCACCTTACATTGAATGGTCTCCACTATTATCACTATGGGCCCTCTGGACCCCTCCACTACCTCTCTAGCTACCTTACAGTCCAGAGTAAATCCTGACTGTTGTCGATAGTTAAACAAGGACTGTCAGATCTATGGGTTTCATCCTTTTCTAGTTCAGAGGTAAGGTGAGTTGGAGTCACAAAAAATTCCGAAGCCCAGAGTTACGGAGTAGATCTCCACTGTAGATTCTCGCATGAGGAGAATCTCCACCAGCCGTTCGATTAAGTTCATAATAATTGACGAATGAAAGTGGATAGATAGGGTTAACCTACATCTTCTAGTCAACCTCATTTATGACCGAATTCGGCTGGTAACACTCCGTGTGAACAAGAGTGTTGAATTTGAGAAACCTTCAGAGCGTTGGATTCCTAGAGCTTTGAATAACGCCTTTAGTGTCGACGCTAGGTTCCATCTCGCAGTCACATGCATAAATTGTCAAGGAAAAATGGGCTAATGCCTAGGTTTAAAGCAAGTCAAACTCCCGAACCTTCAAACAGGCATTCCATGATTCCAAAAATTTTGGAATTTAACAATACAAAAATACAGAGACCCCACGCTACTAGTAACTTTAGATTTAAACCAAATTCAACGGAGGTCCAATACAAACGAAATTGAACTGATAAAAATTTAGCAGATATTTCCATGATACAAAATTTGAATCTAAAGTATAATTCAACAAAGATCCCACAATATGGGCTGATTTAGGATTTAGAACAAAATTAGACAGAGAACTCATGAATACAAATTCAGACTTAACTCCATAGTTTACCAGCGAACAATATACTATTGATTTCTTTAAATAATATCAACTAAAAACTACGATCACACGAACTTCAAATATGGATGAAAATACAATTTTAAAATATAAACGATACACAATATGATTTCAAGTTTTACAAGGGATTAAGCCACCAAATTTAGAATTCGGAACGCTCGAAATTACAACGAAAATTGAAAATTGTATACATCGTAACTTTTATTTGTTGGGAAACAATTTTAACAAATTGGCATATTACTCATAGGGTTGTATATTCAGTTACATATACCTAGATTTACTCATACTATTCTACCCTTGAAAGGGGAAGAATAGTTAGTTAGAATCCAAAACCATTACATTGATCATTCTATGGTGAATAACGCGATACTTTTTCATGAATATCTGCTATTTGAACATCTGACATTGTAACCATGGGTGGGGATGGAGCGGTAGTAGCTCTGATATGAGCTACTTGGGGGTCATAGAAAAGAGGTAAGGACCTAACGAAGGGGGTAACCCTGGGGTGTCTTGAAGCACTACTACCCCCCGCGGGATGTACTAGATTTTTGGCACGTACAACCATCGAACTAGAGACCGAAGCAAGGCTCGATGGAATGGGAAGTATCATGGTATGCTGTCCTTCCCTGGAATGGAACTTGAACACTGGAGCAAGAACTAGCATTCGAGTCGATATATCATGACCAACGGTCCTGGTTGTTCATATTTCGTTCTATCATTCCATTTCCTACATTGATATTCCAGGAGGGAGCACTCACTAAGTGACTTAAGAAAGTACACATACAACTGGAAGGGGTCAGGACCCATCCGAACAAGTAGAGTGAATAGTTTCATAGTGGAGCCAAATCTTGTTCATTATTTGAGCTACCCTCTTATGATATGATAGAGCAGTCTGATATGATCATCCATGCTGCACTCCAATAGGAAATTTGGGAGTAGGTTACAAGTTAAGGAGGGATATTTCTAGTGATTCTATAGTGGCCATATCAATCTAACATACTAATATACTTGTACTACAAAGTAAATTCAGAATATAAAAATACCAAGACCAATGAAGGTTGCGAGATGAATATGCCCTTCAAAGTATTGTGCTCCTTTGGTCTCTTGCTTTCTAATCAATGAAACTTTACCAGTACCTCCCAGCCAATGCTAGGGGTTCTCTTCTTCCCCCTTAGCCCCCTGAGCCACAAATGGGCCACACACAAGAAACCAACAATAATAGATCCATGAATTGCCTCGCAAGGAAGAGATTCCACTCTTTTTATAAGCTTGGTATCCCAACTCTCACAAGTAAAACACAGTCAAAACAAATTTTGGCAGCATAAACTTGCCATCAAAAGTGAGTCCCCTTTCCCTTCTACCACATTTGTTTTATTGAAAAATACCCAATGAAACATGTCCTCATGCATAATTGATTATATTTTAATTACTTTAAATTGGATTAATTACCCACACACTTGTCACACTCCCCCCAAGTCGGACAAGTAATTACCAAATTTATTTAATTTAAAAAGTTCAATTTTCCTCACATTCCCCAAAGTGTTCCTATTTTCTCTCTTAGGTGTCCCTTTGATCCTCAG
Organism: Picea sitchensis; assembly: GCA_010110895.2. Classification (NCBI taxonomy): domain Eukaryota; kingdom Viridiplantae; phylum Streptophyta; class Pinopsida; order Pinales; family Pinaceae; genus Picea; species Picea sitchensis. The sequence continues at coordinate 18,830 of SNQJ01S0093714.1, read as the reverse complement.
ATTCTCATTTAATGAGTGTCTCCTAACTAGATCTTAGTTAGAGTTTAAATATGATTCTTCTTATAGTTAGACTTAGTGTAGTTTGACTCTAGATATTATTCTATGAGTATTCCTATTCTATCATATTATTATTTCTTTATTTTGAAAACCCATTATATTAATTTCATGCACACATGTGTATCTTATCCAACCCTTAGATCTTATTCCCCTTTTTCCTAGAGTTTGATTATTCTCTAATCTTTTAACTTATGGCACAATTCATTTAGTCCTTTATTTAAATTTAGACTTAGAATTAGTCTTAGTCTTTTGTTAGAATTTCTAATCAATAATTTATTGTTTCATTAATTATTTTATTCTAACAAGGTCTAATGATTTAAAATGTTTTCTAGGCCACCTAGATTTATTGACTCAAGTTTTTAATTATGCGACGTGCCCTTTAGGATGCAACTCCGTGCTCCAAGGGTGCCACTTGTGTTTGACTTGTTTTGGAAGTTTCTATGACCCTTGGATTCAACACTCCACTCGGTCGAACTTGTGAGAGACTAAGGGCTTCTAAGTAATAAGGACTCCTCCTTATTGCACGCCCCTTAGAAATCTTTGTGAGCGACTGTCTCAGTCTACCCTCACGACATCATGGAACTCTTGAACTAGGTAATCGTTAACCTACCATTTATACCACGATGAGAGTGCTAGTAGGATGTGACATGGACATTGCCACACCTCTCCCTCAAATGTCTAGTTTCTGTGCTTGTCCCCTTTACTCCTTATGTGAGTCGGATTAGCAAGCATCGTCAAGCCTACATCCACTAACAAAAACCATATCAAAAATCCATATACATAAATCATACTGAAATCCATCATACATCACATGAGTGTAATAATGAAATACTCAAAAAAATACAATCCACTCCCCAACTCAATCCGGAGTCCTAGGAAGCCCATTGATTCCTTGGCATCCATAACCTGTCATGTGTCCTGCACACTCAAGAAAACTCATCAATAACATCTATCAATATATATTCATCATATTAACAATAATTTACAATACATCCTCATCGTCATATATAACCCATAAGTGAAACAAAATCAATATACCATAATTGGATCACTTGTACGCAAGTGTCCTCAAAGAATAAGTCAATAAAGTGTGCTCAGTGGAGCAGGATGTTACACATCAAAGGGTTAGGAACTTTGTTTACAATTTTTTTACCCCAAAATGGTTCATTTAATTCCCAAAATGTGTTCGAAAGTTTCATGACCCAAAATCACCAAAATAAGATCTACCCCTAATATTGGCCCAACAAGACCATGGCTCTAATTATCCACCTAGAAAGTACCAAAATAGATGACAAATTATATAGTTATCTTTTTTTTTTTATCATTTCTCCTCTTTCTAAGAGGGTTATGGTCCACAAAATATTTTACTAAATGAGATGAAGATACATTTCCTCAACTTTCTCCATGGAGTGCCACTTGGATTTTCCCGGAGGTTGTCCTTTTAACCAAACATGCTAGAGTTCTGGTTGGTTGTATTTAGTTGTTATGTAATTCTTCTACAAAAACATATATTTTGATGACTTTTCTTAAGCTTCTAATGTTAAACCCTCTATGGTAGGTAATTCTTGCCCCTCATTGATCATGAGTGACTCATAGAATTTTAGATTCTCTACATTCACTAGTGAGTAAATAAAAATGTATGGAGGTAGAATGATTCTATAGGAATTATCGCCTCCCTATTCCAACACTTCAAAAGGAGCCAAAATTGTGATCATGGCTTCAAGCAGCCTTTACACCATGTCTGCCAACTTCTTAGTATTGCCCTTCTTATAGTTGACGATGACATAATTTTTTTGGAAAAGCCCATCCACAACTTGTAGTGTCTTGATTGTTGAAGCTTAGTTTGGGCCTACAAATATTGCATAGGCTAGTGATCGGTATGAATGATGGTCTCCTTTCCCATTAAATAATAATTTCATTTCTTAACGTTTTTCAACAAAACACATATATCCTTATCCTATGTGGGGTAGTTTGGGATTGCTTCATGAAATAATTTAGAATGATAAAAAATTCACTTACCTCCTTGCATCAAGACTACTTCCATAATGTACCCTCTTTTTCATCTATCTCCACTTCAATTTTTTTTTTTGGAAATTGGGCACTGGAATAATTGGCACTTGAATAATATTTCATTTCAATTCTTCAAAATCCTTGTTGATTCTTTCCTGTTGCAAATTCATGTTGATAATTGTTATGAATGGAGTACATTGAATATGCCTAAATTATGTTACCACTATGTAATGCTGTATAATCATTTATGTTGTACTATTTCATATACATCAATATTCTACATTTATTATCTTGTAATTCAAAAGGACATGACTTATCTAACCTTTTTATACACGTCCAATGCAATTATTGAATTAACAATCTCATATATATATATATATATGAAGTGAACCACTAGGTTCACTTTAATTGGTATTAAAGCGGTTGTTTAGTTCACCTTAGTCAATTTTTAATTTTTTTGTGGTAATATAAATTTATAAGCTTGCTATCCACTCTTCAATAAATTGGTTTTAATTGGTTAGCATGTGCTGAAAATTATTTTGCTAGTGACATTTAATTTCATAGTTGGCATAAATAAGTTAATTTCCACATACATAATAAAAAAATGGCAATTAAAAAGGAAAATTTCCAAGTGTTTTTAAAGTGTATGAGAAGAAGTATGAAGTCAAACCAAAAATTCTCTGTTAACTTATAAGAATAAATATAGAAGTTGTCAACGAAAAGGAAGTCTATACAAACATATCAAGGTTTTGGTGAGATGGTTTTTTCGAATCTATTGTATATATTTATAGAAATTGATGTTTCAGAGCAAATTAATGTGGTCCATCATCATGAAGAACAAGAAAATCGGATCATTAAGAAAAATATTTATATAAAAAGGTTAAAAATTTCTAAAAATACAAAATTGCTGAAGTTTATGAAATAATAATAATTATAAATCCACTCACAATAAAGGTTTATAACTCAATAAAAAAAAAGAAAGAAGATAAAAACTTTTATTCAAGATAAAAATACACAAATAGTAATGAAAATAAGATAAATATTAAATATATAAGTCCAAGATTTTTATATTATAATAGAGTGATATCATAATAAAGAAGTTAAAAGAAAAATAAATATATTAAGAAATAAGAAGATAAAAAAGATTAAAGAGATATATTAAGAAATAACAAGATAAAGAAGAGTAGACTAAGAATATAAATATGAATAAATTATTAATCTATTTAAATAAAAATAAATATATTAAGAAATAAAAAGATAAAAAAGATTAAAGAGTATAATAATAATATAAATATGAATGAAGGCGATCGATGGGGGACGATGAAGGAGCTCTGCAGAAACCCTAGCCACAGATGATTCTGGTTCTCTTTTCATGGGTCCACAGTTCTCTCTAGGCACTAGGTGTGGCAACAGTTTGTTTTTAGAGTGTTAGCAGTTGGGCACTCTGGAGGTCAGGAGATATGGATGAGTTGGTCAACTAAAAGTTTGATCAAGCAAATGGAAAGCTCATATGGAATTTTCCATCTATCATGCCCTATGACATAGGCCCAACAGTTTTTTTGCCTCCTTTCAAAGGGTTGTGGGATGCCTCCTCGTCAGACCCAACTCGAAAGTCTCCCCTGGTTTACAGATGTTCGATGTGGGTGGAGTTCCTGGTGCTTCGAATGTCGAACCTGTTCTTTGGGGGAAATTCTCCCCATCTTCTCCGGTGGTCCCCTCAGATTCTTGGCATTCTGCTTCTTCACCTTTCAACCAGGATCCCCTCCCTATTTCCGCTTTTGGACATGAAGAGAACCAGTTTCTCCAGGATCTTAGACACTTTCCTTTCCTTGGTTACCTGGAAAATCTCGGTGATTTTTTGTCTCTGCCTAGTTTGGTAAGCCCTTTACCTGGTCATCATCCCCTTTTTTCCTCTTCATCCCTTTCGGAGTCGGGTTTTCCCTCCACTTTGGACCTGAATGAATTTTTGGCCCTTCCTCCTTCCCCTTGCATCATTGGTTAGGACTCTCCCCCTTGTTCCTCTCCACCTTTCCATTCCAAAAGGTTTAAACCTAATAGTTTTGAGTTGGAGGATTTTAATGGAGAACCCTCAACCCTAATGGAAGGAAGCACGCCCAAGTGTTGCTCTAGTTCCTCATCCTCTCTCCTTGGCTCCAGGAGATGACGTCATGTTACTTGAGGTCCGTGACCTAGCTGAGAAGGCAATGGTGGGTCATGCATATGGGCGACATATTAGCCAAGATCTTCTTTCAGACTAGGTCTCCTTTTCATGGAAGGACTTGGGGATTAAATTAGCGTCCGTACACTCTCTAGCAAAAGGATGGTTTATGTTCAAATTCCATTTAGCCTTATATGTGAGAAGGATCCTCGAAGAACCCTAGTTTCTGTATTCCACTCCCCTTCTTTTGAAAATATGGACCCCTTTCTTTGATGAAAATCGTGAGCGGATCGACGAGCTACCAATTTGGGTGCAGCTTTCTGGTCTGCCACCAAAATGTTGGAGCTGGAAATGCTTTGAGAAATTGGAAATACCCTTGGAACCTTCATGAAAGAGGATATGTGTTTTTCCTCATTTGGAAAAATGTCAGTGGCTTGGATCTTAGTTTCTCTAAATATCAGAAAAGGACTATCGTATACCCTAGAGCTCTCTCGTAAGGGTTTAATTTTCAACCAACCTCTTGATTATGAGGGCATTCCTTTCAAATGCCACATATGTCACAAGCATGGGCATAGAGCTATATATTGTCTTCTTCCTATGAATTGTTGAACCTCTCAAGGGAAGATCTCCTAGAAAAGGTCCTCTATTTCCTTCTGTTTTGGTCAGGGTGTGGCAACACCTACACCTCAGTCGAGGGCCATGTTTCGGGCTTAGAGAGAGGTGTCTTTGAAAAATTCTGTGTATTTGGGCCTCAGGGGAAAAGGGACTCCACTGCTTTTTCATCAAAGGAAGAGGGAAAGCATCAAGCGCATGAAGTGCTCCCTTCAAATTTTGAAATTCAACTCAAAAAGGGTGTAGATTCTCATCTGGGTATGCCCCCACTCTCACCTTTCTCTGTAAATTTTAATTTTTTACAATCCTTCTCCCATAGTTTTTTGGATTTAAATAAGTTAAGAAAATTTCCATCCCTTCTCTTTGCTATGGAAACTCTAGCATATTTTTCCCCAGGCCCTCCTCTTTCCATTATTTCCTTTGGTCGTCTTTCGTTTCCCCATGAACTTATGCCCCTCTCCCAAAGTGAAGACTCCTATTTTCTTTCTGATGAAGAGTCCATTTGTTATAACTTGAGGTTCTGATCAATTCCCTCTACAAACCATTCGATCCCTCCTCTGTCGGGTTTGGGGTTAAACCATTCTCAGGTCTCTTCACAAAAAGGGAGATGAAGAAAATATTTCTTTTCAAAAGCTCAATCTCGAGAAGACATTGATGTGGAAACTGGTCATCAAATCTCTATCACCGAGGAACTTAGAGAAATTCCACCCCTAGAAGGGTTTTCCAAATGAAAATGATCTCATTAAAATGTAGGGTGTTGGCGAGCCCCTCAAAGCGTCTTGCCCTCCAAAGGCTGATGGAGCTTACGCAACCTACTGTCGTTATGCTACAAGAGATTCTTGGAGAAGAGGCTATGGTCATCCATATGTTGGAAAGGATACAAAAAGGTTGGTCTTTGTTTGGATCAGATGCGTCTGGTCGTTCGGGAGGAATGGCTATGGGATGGAACCCAAAATATATCAAGCTTGAAAACTCTTGGGGTTTCACTGAGGGTCAAGGAATGAAAGTCTTCGTTGAATAATTGGGGAGATCCTTTACAATCATAAATATTTATGGGCCCACTCAAGATCATCCCTAGTTTTGGAGTGCACTCCTCGAAAAATATTTTCTGAAAGACCCCTTCCTCATCTTGGGAGGAGATCTAAATTTTTCAATAGGGGCAACCGAATCCTGGGGACAAAGGTCCTAGGTGGATTCTCTCTTTGATTTCTTTGTGCATAAGTTGGATGAAGTAGGGTTAATTGATATTTCATCTATTAGGTGCGGTCCTTCTTGGAGAAATAAGAGACCAGGATAAGATTATATTGCAAAGAGACTGGATCATTTTCTGATAACTAGACAACTGCTGGAAGAACCTCTACTTTTCAGCCAATGGATTGGTATAGGAGGGGAGTCAGATCATTTCCCAATTTTCCTAGAAATAAGAGGAGCTTCTAGAAAATTGGCAAGCCCCTTTAAGTTTAATTCTTCTTGGTTAAAAGAGGAGAGCTTCCTAAATCTAGTAAAGGAATTTTGGATGCCCATTGGTCACTCAGAGAGGGAAGCCATTCAATTCGAAAGGAATTTAAAAGAATTAAAAATAGTTACAAAAGCCTTGAAAAAAGGATAAAGCAACAAAAAGAACAAGAATTAATCCACACAGAAGCTACTCTACAATCCCTATATGACTCGGAAAAAGGAGGTTTTTCCAATCCAAAACAAAAAGAGACTCTATCATCCTTGGAGAAAATCATAAGAGAGATACTACAAGCTAGAGAAGAATAATGGAGACAAAAAAGCTGGGCAATTTGACTGCATAGTGGAGATGAGAATAAAAAATTCTTCCAAGCCCGTGCAAAAGTTAGGAAAATGACAAACACTATCTGGGGAATCAAATATCACTCTGGAATATTTTTATCTTCTTTTGAAGATATGACAAGGCTAGGCTCATCCCACTTCAAATCCCTATACTCAGCAGATATAAGAGTTTCCATTGATGTTGTTTTACAGATGGCACTATTGTTCCCGCATTTTATTGAAGAGGAGGAGAATGTGGAAATTATGGCATAGGTATCTGAATGAGAACTAAAATAAGTTCTACATAGTTTCCAAAAGGATAAAAACCCGGGTCCAGATGGGTGGTGTATGGATATTTTTGTAGTTTTTTTTGAACTCTTAAGCCCATACCTCCTCAAAGTCATAGAAGAATCAAGAGTAAATGGGTTTATCCACCCCCCTTTTAATGCCACCTTTATATCTTTAATCACGAAGCAATATCACCTTGATAGCTTGGATGATTATAGACCCATCTCACTGTGCAATTGTATCTATAAAATTATTGCAAAGATCATAAACAGTAGAATACAAGGCATCCTCTCTAAATAATTTTCTCAAGAACAATTTGGTTTTATGGAAGGAAGACATATACATGAAGTGATTGGTGTCACCTAGGGATCCCTTCATAGCATAAAGACACAGAATAAAAAGGGGGCAGTACTAAAGATAGATCTCTCCAAGGAATATGATCGTGTCAGCTGGGTTTTCTTGAGAATGCTTCTCACTTATCCGAGATTTGGTATTCCTTTTATAAATTGGGTCACGAGCTGCATATCCTTGGTATCCTTTGCATTCCTCATAAATGGATCAGCCTCCCATTTATTCCAAGCCGAGAGAGGCCTTCGGCAGGGATGCCCTTTAGCCCAACTACTCTTCCTATTGGTGGTAGAGTGACTAAGCATGGCCGCTCTTTTGGAAGAAAAAATTAGCAGAACTTTTATTGGTATTCCTCTTACCCATATTATTTGATCTAGGTGGATATTGGTGGCCACCCACCTTTTCCGACTGGCTCAAAACAGTTTTCTGGCAATTTTGGCAATTTACTATTTTTAGCAGGTTTTAACTTCCGGGGCTATTTTGAGGGCCTAAATGAAGGTTTTTCTATATTGAAGTTCTCAATGATATTTGAAGGCATTATTGAGCCCCCAAAATGAATCTCCTCGATGATACCTTTCCAACGAGCTATCATATGCCTAAAACGGAGATCGTATGCAAACGTTACGACCACGGGAAGTTGATGTACTAACTTACCCAAACGGGGCCCACATGACTTTTGGCGCTTCATCTCCTAGGGTTAGGTTTTTGGATGTCTAGGGTTTTTGGAATTCCTGATTATTGTAAAAAGGTCTTCAAGGCCTCATTGTAATCATCTTCTTGCGAATGTGAGTAGCCGTCACATCTCTTCTCAGAGATAAGTTGCGCCCACCATTCTAGCAAGTCTTTCACTCTGTATTTTTACAGTCTCTGTACATTTATTTCATTAATAGAAATCATGTATTACTATATCTCTGTGTTTATGGTTTCATCTCTGATACATTTATGTTATATTATTGGATATCCGTGATATCTCTGTGCATTTATTTATTATATCTCTGATCTCATTTCGTGCCAAAAATAATCCGAATTAGTGGTATGAGAGCATATTGCTCTTGATCGTTTTTTCAGTGCATGTCCCTGACGAGGTCTGAGTATAGAAAGTTGGGTCTCGATCTTGTCTCTCTTGAGTACAATCGCTCTCGCACACCCAATAAACCCTCAATGGTGGAAGAAAAGAAAAATGACAGAGCAGACGATCCTATCAGTCTGTTGCTTGAGCAAGCTCTCACGCGACAGAGGGACGAAATGCTGGAGAATTTTTCCCACATCCTTCAATGCCTGCCAATAGAAACATGCACATCTTCATCAAGCAACCACTTTGGAGGCACCTTTCCTTTCAAGGTACAAGTTAACTTTGGTATTCCTGTATTTGAAGGATAGATAGATGCAGAGGCCCTAGACAAATGGTTAAATCTGCTAGAAGGTTATTTCTCTGTTCACAAATTTTCCAACAAAGAAAAGATCACCTACGCACTCCTTAAAGCTCTCCCCCATGTCAAACATTGGTGGGAAACTTATTGGGAGCAGAGTTCCACAGAGGATTCTGAAATATATGGGGTCGATCCCACT
>SNQJ01S0093711.1:3723-20289 GCA_010110895.2 Picea sitchensis | reverse complement strand
CTTTATGAAGTGACCCACTTTTATAAAGAGAAGTGGGGATCACTTTTACAATGAAGTTACTTTATAACAGAAAAGCTACATGCAAAATAAATAACTCTAAAATAAAATATTAAAGCTACTTATAGTGATTCACTTTTATACTTGAAGTGAAATACACTTTACAATTTTCGCATGAACGTTTTCAAAAAGGTAACAAAAGAGAGACTTGAACTCAAGACCTCTAACTTCATAAGGCAAGTTTTAACCAAATGGTCCAATAAAACATATTGTAATGTTCAGAAGGAGGATTGGGGGTGTTGTTGTCGTTGTTGTTGTGGAAGATGGCCTTGGAGAGTGTGCTAAAAAAAAACTCTTTTCACACAAGAATAAAATTTCGCTTCTCGATAACAACAAGGGTTAGATCTCGGTTAACTTACCTGGAAGATGCATCTTTTCCTATCTGTTTCTGATTTTTTGAGATCGCACAAGGCACGGGGCAAAGAGAATATGCAGATCTAAAAGAGTAGCAACCCAAAAATAAAAAATAGAAACCGAAATAAAATCAAAATAAAGCTTTGCAGAAATTTAAAAAATGCGTATTTAGGCTTTATACCTCCAGATCTGACTGTAATGGTCGTATCTTGGGCAAACAGAAACCTTTTAGAGTGAAACGAAATGTTTTCCTGAATGAAATGAGTGCTCCAAACACAATGGAATAGTACTCTCAGCCCAAAAAAGTACATAAATGCATGAAAATGGAGATGAAGAAACTCGGCTTCAAGATCTCGATCTACAACAAGAGTGGGTCTTCAAACAGGCTCTGATACCATGTTCGAAAACACAGGTATTCCAACAGAAGATGAACACCTTTAGTAACCACTCACATAACCAGATAAAAGATCAACACACCGATGTTTTCACGTGGTAAAACCCCTACGGGGAAACATCCACGACCCCAACCAACGCAGCCACTTGGAGAAGTTTATTAATGCAAAGAAAAAGATTACATAGATATTTTACAAGAGAGTTTCTCACAATCGATCATCGGCAAATGACCCTCCATGCTCTTTAAATAGAAATCATGGACCAATCGGGTGTTAAGCCATGGATCAATGGACGTTAAGATCAAGGAGAGTATGAACCGTCAAATCACTCTATGTCAGGAACATATCGTGACCGTCAAATTTCCTAACTACAAATGCATACACATGCATACTAAATAAACACACTAAGAAACACACTTTTACCTAACGAAATATTAGACCAAGTAGACCTTAACTAACTCCTAAGTCTCTAAATATCCTAATCCCCTATATGCAAAGAAAACAACAAGTGAAAGAATGTTGGGTATGTGTTATATTCTTTGCATGACTAGAACTAGTGTCTACATTGTGTCAAGCATGCAAGGGGGTAAGAAGGGGGGTGAGTGCCCCCTTTCCTGGGGGTTCACAGGGGGGTGGAGTTCCTAGGGGTTTTCACGGGGATGGGATCACCCCTTCATAGGGGTTCAGAGGAAGCTCCCCTTAATTATTTTTTTTTACCAGTTTTCATGTCTGTTTTTGGGCAGTTTTTCGACACATAATTTTTCGTCGATAGTTTTCTATTTTCGGGTAAGGAATTAGGGTTTTTACTAATCTGGGTTATTGGATTAGGGTTTTGGATGATATGAGAACCTATATGTATATTGTATTGCAAACAATGTATGAGGTGAATGAAAATATAATATGTTGGTTTTCCCTATTTGGGTTTCAAGGGGAAAAATCTTCGTGTAATGTGTGTATTTGCCATTGTGTATTTTTTGTTCTTATAATGAAAATCTATTTGCAGTAAATTATTGTACAACGTTAAAATCTACAAATCCTAAACAATGGGACCAAATGCTTGCTCACGCTGAATTTGCTTATAATGACTCACCAAATAGAGGAACATGAATGATTCCATTCCAGATTGTTTATGGAATGCATCCAAGAGGTTTGTATTAGCTAAGGAATTTGGGAAAGTAGGAATTAAAGACTTTATGTGGTGAAGAATTTTTTGTAAGCATGCGGGAGCTGCTTGAAATAATCAAGCAAATATTGCAAGAAAGCAATGGTAAATACAAGTAAAGGGATGAAATGAAAAGGAGACAAGTAGAATTTCGGGTTGGTGATTTGATTATGGAATATTTAAGAAAGGAGAGGTTTCCACTAGGGAATTACAACAAATTGAGGCTGAAAAAGATTGCACCTTACAGAATATTGAGAAAATTTTCTGCCAATGAATATGAAATTTAACTTCCAACTTGTATTGGAATTTCTCCAATCTTCAATGTAGAAAATTTGTATCCCTTTAAAGAGACAGAAGGTGTTTCAACATATGAGCTTGTAAGTGATGAATATCATACCATTGAATGGGAAGAACAATTTACTAAGGTAGTTCGAAAGAATATTGAAGCAATATTGGACAATAAAGTGGTAAGGAAGACTAGCAGTAAAGTCTACTACCAGTATTTGGTTAAGTGAAGGAATCAACCAGAGGAATATGCTACTTGGATGATAGAATAAATTTTTTTGAAGTATGGCATAGATGTTGAAGATATATTGAACAATTCTTTTCTTCCCCGGGAGTTCGATTCAGGAGCATCTGCCTAAGTGAATTTTTGAGATTGACCCGAAGGGTCACTAATCTGAAAATGGAATGAGTATGTTTCCAATAGATCTTTAAAATGAAGAAGACTTATCTCTTTAAATTGCAAGTGTATAAATAGTATGTGTTTGGATAATTGGATCAAGTTGCTAATAGATACAATCAATGAGTTTTACTTAATCATGAGAAGCATATCAGACAGATAAAAACCATCAATAATGAACACATAACACAACAAATGATAAGGGAGTTCACCCCTCTCTTGGGCTACATCTCCTGGTCCAACATCCCTTGGATTATTTTAATTATGCTTAAAAAGTGCTATTACAGTGCTCAAAATACAAAATAGATGGCTCCAATGGCTTTAGAACGTCCAAAAACCCCTAGTTGATATTTTTCGGCACCTGATTTGGCCAAAAAATGAAGAAGTTACACCTCCTGGAAGTTTTCCCCTTCAAGGTTGTTGTACCTGCTCGCCAAAACGCACCGACTGATAGACTAACTCAACCTCTATGTGTTTTCCGCACCAAAACCCAGCACCCACAATGGTTCCGCAAAATAGGCAAAAATGTAGGACCGTTAGTGTGCTGGCCCCCAAACTCCGACGGAGAACTTGGTCGTATGGCCCCATGTGGCCAACGACCTACCCTTTTGGTGCACCCGTCGACTAGTTCCCTCCACAAAGGTGAAGTGTGGTCATATGTAGTGGTTACAAAACTGCGGGCTAAACTAGAGTGCTCCGCATGCCAAGTGTTAAATGCATGGTCGTGTGGTGTAGTATCGTAGACCGTGGATAAACCAATTGTAAAACCTTGCGCACCAACAATTAAGTGCAATGAACATATGGTGTAGGTCGTATGCAATAGACCGCGGGATGGGGCCTAGCCCCGACCCTTTAATTCACCAACCGAATCATTAATGCAATTCAAATAATTTAATCAAACCATACATTACAAGGAACACCGTGGGCAGGATGGTAGACCGACTCTACCAAGTCACTCCCCTCGCCTAGAGGTCGCAGGTTCGAATTCTATGGAGTCATAAAAAATTTACCACAGCCAAACCAAATTGGAGGGTGCCACATGGCATCCCACGACTGGGCCACGTGGCACCATTTACATTCTCCCACAACAATGACACTTGTCAAAATACGATTCACCCATGTCTTCCAACACCTTCCCAGTCAACATGTCAACTTCTCTGCCACGTCACTGTACGCCCGTATGGCCTGTACGGTCACCTACCACGTCAACACTGTACGGATTGTACAGTTAGCAAAATTTTGTCTATTTGGAAAAATGAACAGAATGCAATATCTTTCTCATACAACATTTGTTTGATCATGTTCAAGTTGCGTTGGGTTCATGACGACGAGACCTACGCACATGTATGTTTTGAAGCGATTCTGGGAAATTTATTTTTTGAGCAAAATTTGATCCCCTATCTCAGTCAAAAAACAATTTACCAAGGGAGTTGGTTCCTTAAATTTTATTTTATTTTAATAGCTATATGTTTCTAGAATACATCTTAACAAATGTAATATGTTTGATAGTTTAGATCATTGTTGATTTATTACTGATATTTATGAACATAAATTCTAGATTTATGGCTTGTGAGACTCCTCAGGGTTTTGTTAGATTGATGAGATAACCCAGAGCTTTGAGTTTATATTGATTATGGTTATAATAGGGAAAGGTTATAAAGTGTGCATATTGCCAAATTCATGTGTTTGCTGAAGCTGAGTGCTTGAGAAGGAACTGAGCATGCATGTTTAATTTCATTCCTTCAATCAATGAATAAAGATTGTGTTTGTGAAATTTTTCCTTTATATGTATGTATATTCTTGTAATTATATGTGTAATTGTTTAAATAAGTGTAGTTGAATGTGATAACGGAGAGCCAATAGAGTATCAAATTCCAATTCTACAGAATTAGTGAATTTACATAAGTTAGAAGTCGACATTCAAGGTTAGGTCTGGGAGGATCTCACAAGATCGACGGTTCTGGGTGATAGTCTATCAGACCTTGAAAGTAGAAGAGGGTGTGTTTCAAAACTTGTTCATTCGAAGTCCCAATCCAAGTTTGGAGCTCGACGTAACTATTGTGAAAGTGAAATATGCTTGCCATCAGACAATATCTTCGATCCATATCCACCATTCAACGAGATTGATAAATTGTGAAGTAAGAAATGCAGAGAGAAAGAATAGAACAAAAAATAGTATATTAGAATATATGAAGAAGAGTACAATGAGAAGTAAGTCTGAAGAATTACTATGCAATGGGAAATAGCTGAGATAAATAGGCTCAAGAAAAAAAAGAATAGAAAGTATAGCTGGCCAGGACAGCTGGCAGTGTACAGTCAGCCTGTTGAGGTCACATTATATTTAACGCTCCCTCTTAAAATCAACAGTTACAAACATCAGCACTGATTATGCTTAAGTGCTGTCTTTGAAAATCAAAAACCGATTTTCCTAGTGGCTTTGTAAAGATATCAGCAATCTGATCTCGAGAACCACAAAATTGTAGTGCAATATCACCATTGTTGACTAGCTCGTGTATGAAATGAAAGCGAGTGTCAATGTGTTTGTTTTTCTTGTGAAACACATGATTTTTAAATAGAGCAATTGCTGAAGTATTGTCACAGAAAATAGGAGTTGGATCCTTTTCTATATGTGACATATCTTTCAATATTCTTCTCAGCCACATAGCTTGACAAGAAGTTGAGGTAGCAGCTGCATACTCTACCTCTGCAGAAGATATTGAAACAATTGACTGCTTCTTTGATGCCCATGAGATTAGGTTCGTGCCCAGTTGAAAAACATGTCCAGATGTGCTTTTCCTGTCATCTAGGCTGCCTGGAAAATCACTGTCTATGTAACCATAAAGTTGATTACTATCAGATTTAGTGTACCATAAGCTGAAATTGAGAGTTCCTGCAACATATCTCAGAATTCGTTTCGCCATTTTCCAATGAGAATCTTTGGGGGATTCCATGAATCTGGAAACAAGGCTGGTTGCATACATAATGTCATGCCTAGTTGTTGTAAGATACAACAAACTGCCTACTAAAATTTTGTACAGGGTAGAGTCCACTGTAGGACCTTCATCATTCTTGCTCAATTTTATTCCTAGGGGTATAGGGGTTTCTGCTGGAGTGCATCCTTCCATGCAAAATCTTTTGATGATGTTTGCTACATACTTTTGCTGGCAAACAAAAATGCCTTTGGTTGATTGATTAACCTCAATCCCTAAAAAATATTTCATGATGCCAAGATCTGTCATCTCAAACTTAGATTGCATGGCATGTTTAAAATATGTTAACTCAAGATTTCCTGTATAGATCATGTCATCAACATATAAACATACAATCAAAATTTTACCGTGCTAATCTGTTTTGGTGTAAAGAGTTGGCTCATTTTGGCTTCTACTGAAACCACTTTTGATCAGATAAGTGTCAATTATGCTATACCAAGCTCTTGGAGCTTTCTTTAAGCCATACAAGGCTTTCTTCAACCGATATACTTTGGCTGGGTGCTTTTGGACTTCAAATCCAGGTGGATGATCGACATAAACTTCTTCTTCTAAAAGACCATTCAAGAATGTTGACTTGACATCCATCTGGTATACTTGCCATTTGTGTTGGGATGCTATGGCCGATAGAGTCCTTACAGTATACTTGCCATTTGTGTTGGGATACTATGGCCGGAGCAGAGTCCTTACAATGTCTAATCTTTCTACTAGAGAAAAGTTTCACCATAATCGGGCATCAGTTGTTGTGAGGAAACCTTTGGCAACCAAGCATTGCTCTTGTGTTTTTTCAATCTGCCTTTTTCATTGAGTTTAGTTTGTAAACCTTAATTGACACCAATACTCTTCTTGTGACTTGGAAAATCAACAAGATCCCATGTCTCGCTCTTTCCTCTCAATGGAGTCAATTTCTTGGTTCATGGCTTGGAACCAATGTGGCTCCTTAGTCGCCTTCAAAGATGTAGGTTGACATGACATTATAGCAAAAGGTTTAAAGTTAAGTTCAAAGTCATCCAACTGCTGATGGATTTCTCAAACTTCTAGTTCTCTGATTTTGTGGTTCAGAGAATGACTCTCTGTTGGAAGTTGAGTTATCCCGAGAATTTTCGTGTTGTCTTTGTAATTTGTAATCTTGAAGAATAGTTTTATAATTTGCTGTTACTTGCTGTTCTGAATTTTCTACATTTTCAGAACTTCAAGGCAGCAATGGATTTTGACTATCCATCTGTTGATTTTCTAAATCATTCCAGAATTGATTTTCTAGAAATTTTACATCACTGAGAATTAATTTCTTGGTGATTGGGTTGTAAATCTTGTAAGCTTTAGATGTTTCACCATATCCAGTGAAAATACATTTCACTTTTGTCATCAAGTTTCTTCCTTAATTATGAAGGTATGTGATGCATGCTATGCATCCAAATGTCCTTAGATGCTTACATTGAGCTTTGTCCCACTCCATGCTTCTGAGGGACTTTAGCTTTGGACTTGTGGTTGGAGATCTATTCAGGAGATAAACTGAGCATGCTATTGCTTCAGCCCAAAACCTATTTGAAAAACTTTTTCTTTAAGAAGTGTTCTTGCCATATTCATTATTGTCTGATTTTTCCTTTCAACCACTCCATTCGACTATGGAGTATACCGTTGTTGTTTTGCATGATAATGCTCAGGATTTGCAAAATTTCGCAAATTCTCCTCGGAGTTGTATCTCCTCCATCTGACCTCGAAAGCTTTTATATGTTTGCCACTCTGTTTTTTAGCTTCCGCCTTGAATTCTTTGAATTTTACAAAAGTCGCACTTCAAAACTGAGAAAATAGATCCATATTTTTCAAGTTAAAACCATCAATAAATCCAAGTAGAAAATAAAAGCCACCACCTATTGACTCTATTTGCATTGGTCCATAGGTCAGTGTGAACGTAAGTTACAGATGTTGTTTGGCTTGATTGGAAGACTGTGAAAACTAATTCTCTTATGCTTCCTAAGCATGAGATCATATTGAAATATAGGAAGACCTTTGATCATGGAGTGATTTCAAGAAGACTTAGACTCCTAAAATGGTAGATGTTCAAATCTTGTGTGCCAAATCATTGTTTCATTCAGGGTAGATTAACTCTATGCATATGGTTGAATCAAATTTACAGTTCCGAGTGTAAAGGGAAACATCCTATTCAAAGTCATATGGATTTCTCGGGAATCAATTTTCTGCTTGATTTTGTCATATATCTCTTGCAAAGATCCTCCCTCGTGCACCTTATATCCATGTTCAATGATCTGTCCTACACTTAGTAAATTATGTTTCAGATCGGAACATGATAGACATTGTTTATGTCTTCTTTACATTCTGTTTAGTAAGAATAGGATCAGTTCCCCTTTTCCTTGAACTTTGACTAAATAATCGTTTCCAAGTGTAATATCAGATGAGATTGAAGAATCAATGCATGAAAGTAATTCTTTGTTACCTATCATGTGATTGCTGCATCCACTGTCCAACAACCAGAGATCTTTAGGTTGATGTTCAGTCTTGTGGCACGAAAGAAACATACCTCTCGTGTGATTTGACACATTTGCTCTGCCTGAGAGCTGATCTGCTTGCTTCTTCTTGCATTCAAATTCATAGTGCCCATACTTTTTGCAGTAATAGAATTGTATACTTGATTTCTCATTTGATCTTCTCCCTCTGCCTCTTTGAGGCTGGAAATTCTGATGTTGATTTTGTTGTTGCTGTCTTTGACCTTGGAAATTTTGATTCGGATACTGTTGTCTATTACCTCCACTGGAGTGAGGGTTACTTTGATTGCTCCCTCTTCCTTGGTGACCTCTGCTTCTTCCTCTGTTTCTCCCTCTCCTGAAGGAGAATTGAGTTTTGAAAGCATTGGAGATTGACTCATCTGTGAGATGCAGTCTGGTCTCATGTGTCACCAGAGAACCAATTAATTCATCTGTGGAAAAACTTGACAGATCCTTGGATTCAAGGATTGCTATTACAACCATTTTGAATTTATTTGGTAGGATTCTGAGGATTTTATCAACAATTCGTTGATCAGTGATGGTTTCACCAGTCAGTCTGATCTGGTTTACAATGCCCATGACTCTGGTCATGAACTGATCCACATTTTCGGACTCTATCATCCTTAGAGTCTCGAATTGCATCCTCAAGGTTTGCAGTTTAACTGTTTTGACCCTGTCATTTCCTTGGTAGGAAGATTTAAGGATGTCCCAGGCTTATTTGGAAGTACCAGCGCTTGTGATTTTTGAGAAAATCGATTCATCCACAGAATTTTGAATCCAAAACTTATCTTTATTTTCTTTGTTTCTTTGTGTTGCCTGAGCAATTCTCTGCTGATTAGTCATGGCGGACAGGTCTGCTAGATCTAGTTCCAAATATCCATGATCCACTGGATCCCATCACTCTTGTGCTTACAAAAAAGATTTCATCCGAAGAGACCAGAACTCATAGTTCTTTCCAGGAAGAATCGGACCCTGAGTTGGTCCTAAATTGCTAGACGACGCCATATTTGTTTTTTTTTTTTTAAATGAACAAAACATATACAAAATTCTTACTTACCTGTCTCCTACGTATGATTTGCAGTGACTTCAAAACTCTGTGTTCAAGATTTCGTGAGTTTTTGGCTTCGCGATTCTGACGTCGGGACTTCGTTATACGAATCCTCCGATCTCTTGTCTCGCCAACCTCCGATCGCCGAAACGCCGATTTGCCGATGGCCGAAGAGAGCTTATCGACCTTGAATTGGCCCTTAGTCTCCGTTCAATGTGACCATGCGCCTTAATGTTAAAGCGCTATGGGATTTTCTGGTTCTTTGTCTTTCAAATTTTTGAAATGCCGAGATTTGCCTTTGGACAATTCAACGGTCCAGATCTTCCTATGATCTGATGGTCCAGATCCTATCGGGATTTCGCGAGTTTAGAACTCTTGTCCCAGAGTTTTCCAAACTACGAACTCCGAAATGCCGATAAGCCGAAGTGATGTTAACTTCAGTTAGCCCCTTGGGCTATACCTCTGGTCTACATGACCTCTCTTGATATGACCGCAGTCACTCTCGGGGTTTCGCGACTCAAACGCACGACCTCTTGGTCTCTCGACTCCCGAAAATCCGATTCTTGAAATGTCGATGGCGCTTTCCTTTTGGGACTTTCCCCAAAGGCCTAGATTGTTGCCACGTGTCCCCTTACGATGGATGGTCCTCATCGTTTAGTGATTTCGCGACTTGCGACTCCAAATCCTCTGACTACCTGAAACCCCGGTCGCCGAAATGCCGACGGTTTCCTCGATCTTCGCCACGTGTCTGAACGAATGGACGACTGTGATCTTTTTGAGATTTCGCGATTTGAGATATCAGGATTTCGCGTATCAGGGTTTTGGAGAGCAGTCTCCTTTGCTCGTCCAACTCCCGATCCTTGATTTTGCAATTGGATCAAATCGACGACTCACGATATATTGCGATCCAACGGTCCAAAATAGCTCGTGATCTCGCGATTCACGAATTCTCACGATAGTCTTCTGACCTTKACACCTGCGAGTCAGCGAAATGCCAARATCTCGCCACGTGTTTCTTGATGGACGGTCCAGATGATGTCGGGATTTCACGACTTCACAAGTCGTAATTTCTCCTGTGCATTTCAGAGGATTAAACCTCGTGCACTTCCTCGTGGATCCAATGGTTTTCGGTCCTCTGTGCAGTATCTAACGGCCGAAATTCTTTCGTCTTTTCCGCGCTCTCCTCGTCCCTTCTGAACTGGATTTCCACCTCAGATCTTTTCGGAGGACGAATCTGACGGCCGCGATGGCTATTCTTTGCACGTTAGATGCGATCTTTGTTGCATTTGAAAGAATTTTCTTCTGTGGAAGAAAAATTTGTGAATCTTTCAAAGACTTGAAAGAATTTCACGATTTCTTTGTTCTCTGTTGCAATCTTTAACAAATTGAGCGATTTTCAAAAATGCTTTAAACAATGCTGCCTTCTGCAACAATCTTTCACAAATTTGAACGAATTCCTCGAAATTTTCAACGTTTTTGCCTTCTGAAGCTCTTCTTCGTGAATTCTTTGATGATTCTTGAAAATTACAAGAATCTTTAAAGTTTCTTCTTCTGCGCTCTCTTCTTCCTCGATCTTTCGAGCATTGTACACTCTGCTTTGACGCGTGAGCTTCTTACGTTGATCTTTTGAGCGTATGACGGTCTTCTTCCTCGTGGAATTTTCCTGTGAGGATATTTCGAGAGTATGACAGACAAATCTCCAAGCCTTGTGAAAAGTCTGTGTCGAATTCTCTCAAGATCCATGTAAGCTCTGCACTATTTGAGGATTGTTTTTCTCTCCAGCCTATGTGAAGAGGCTTACTGCTGTAGCTCTGATACCATGATAAATTGTGAAGTAAGAAATGTAGAGAGAAAGAATAGAATAGAAAACAGTATATTAGAATATATGAAGAAGAGTGCAATGAGAAGTAAGTCTGAAGAAGTACTATGCAATGGGAAATAGCTGAGCTAAATAGGCTCAAGAAAAACAAGAATAGAAAGTACAGCTCGCCAGGACAGCTGGCAGTGTATAGTCAGCCTGTTAAGGTTACATTATATTTAACAGAGATTGACCATCAGAGCTTAAGCGCTCAAATCAACCCACAATACAAGAAGGTTGATGACATATCCTGATCGTCCATCACGACAGATCTCAGAGACAGATCTATCGTCCATCGAAGTAGGATATCAGAGCATTATTCCCCATTTGAATCCAAACTGAGTATTCTGAGAGTGAATTAAAGTCATCCATCGAGAAGGGATATCTACGGAAGAGGTTGGAGATCAAAATAACTTCAAAGAGTGATCCACACTATACATAGGGTCAACGCGTCTACAAAGATGCAACGTTCATCGCTACCAATGATCAGAGATTCATTCTCAAGAAGACTTTGACCCAGTGTCATGACGAATAATCTGAGTAGTCCATCGTATAGATTTAAGTGAAATATATATCATCCATCGGGAAGGTATTTAGGGTTTTAGCACCAGTGAAAGAGTATCGAGAATATTATTTGTAGCCCCTCTTTTATATGAAACATCGAGATCATCCTTTCAGTGACAATCTATGGCTGAGAATAAAAGTTGAAATAGAATGAAGTGAGATCTCAGGCGTCCAATTGGCAGTTGATCAACGACTAATAGAGAGCCTACACTATATCCTGAGATTGTAGATCTGATCGAATTTTGGATCGTGTTACTAATGGTCATGATTAAAAGGGTTTGGGAACAACCTGTGAGATTTGTTTGAGTTCTAGTCACTCTAAATAGACTAGTCTGAATTCATAAGGAAGAATCGACCATCCATTCAAGGATTAGATCGACAACACATGAGAATTCACTCTAGCAACCCGCTTGAAGTTTAAGCTCATGAAATTTAGAAAGGACTTAGCCCATGGAACTTTCATTCAGTCATATTATCTAGAGAGAGCTCAACACCCAATTGGACCTATGCAAGAAAGAAACACAGAGAGAGATACAACGCCACAAACTGAGGAATTCACAACAAAGTTTTTTTTTTTATCTCTGTGCTATGGGTATTATAGCCGGTGGCTATGAGTGTGTTAGCACTATGTCAATTGCTTGGATGAGGTAGAAACTCACAAAGGTAACCACAAAACCACTTTAGAATTGGGAACTAGCCTTTTCAGTTCAGAGAGGGATCTCCTTGTCATTTTCTCTCTAAAAGATAGATTTGTTTTGGAATCAATGGTTAGGTTTTGATTAGATGAAGAGATTTTTATAAGGTTTGTTGGAAAGAAGGAAAGGAACATGTTGGGAAATGGAGTCAATCTTTGAAAGAAAATGATAATAGTGTCTGGTAGATAGAACTATCAAGGAAGCAAAGGCTAGGTAGGTGATGATATTTCATTTTTTTAATTTGCTGTTATAGGATGGAATAAGTATAAAAACACATAACATTCAGAGCACCATAAAAGATGAATTTTGATGAGTTAAGAAGGAAAAAACAGTGTTCAAACTGCTTGAATCTAAAGCATCATTTTCAGATTAATTTCAAACCATTTGATTTCCAATTTAAACATACAAGAATCTGCAGATGAAAGATAAAGAAAACAAGAAGTACATACATGAAGGAGGACACCGACTTCAGTTCATCACCACTAGAATATTTGGTATGAAAAAGTTATGGACTTCTGCACTATTATTTCATTCAAATTCAGAAAATCTATACAATGTTCAAGATAAAATTCCATGTGTTCTTTTGCCAACCCTTTGCACATTCAAAATGATCAAATATATAGATAAACTACCTCCCTAGAATAGATAAGTTGAACTTCACTTCTATCCTATGATTTTGGATCTGATTACATCAAAGAAAGAACAATTCCTACAATACTTGCTAAAAATAGCAAATTCACTTTGACTACATTTAATGCATAACCATATTCTTGACAAAAGCAATCTCCAAAATATTCGAATTGAGACTGATGTGAGTCATATTGGGACAGATGGAGGCGAATATTAAACCAATATGAGCGTTGACAAGGATTCCTGTCATATTTGGGTAGCGAGCTATTTTAACACGCTATGTAACTGCAAAATACAACAGTTGCATAGCGAGCTTTTTTAACACATTGTGTAACTGCAAAATACAACAGTTGTGTAGCAAGCTTTACACAACATGAAGGTTTTCTTAAAAAAATATCATTTAGGAGGTGGTTGTAACACTGATGGAGGCTTAAAATCATTACTGGATCATTCACCAATCATTTCCCAATTTCCTTTAAACTACTATGTTCTTATAGAACTTGTGTAGCGTGAGATCGCTACACAAGTTCTGTACAATGCAATTTTCAAGCAAAAAATCAAAACTGATTATCATCAAAAAGAAAAACTGTGAGAATATGAAACCTGTATCTCAGCCACCTCTGCAAGTAGGTCCAATTTCCCCTGGCTTCATAATCAACCTTCATATTTTTCTTGAGGGACCTATTTTCTTTTCTCAATAACAAGTTTTGTTCTTTCAAGTTTCCCACTTGCCTAAATAAAAGTGCATTTCTTCTCATCTTTGACTGGGCATTTGTGAGGGCTACACAAGCATTGTTGATCGTTGCTCCACACTCCTTAAAGTGTCTCTCAAACTTCATTTTTGATACTCTTTTATCTTCCCTGAGCTGAATAATTAAATCTTGAGCATCCCTTAGTTGTTTGTTTATCCATTTGATAGTTTTCTCACCTTATCCATGTAAAATGTGAATCTTTTCAATTGATATAGATTGTCCCTATTCTTGTGTTTACTCTACAATCTTGTGACCTCAACTTATCCTTTTGGTTGAGTATCTTGTTAAAGGGCATGTAGGTTTAGTCAAATCCATAGTCTTAGGATTTGGCCTACTTTCCTTCTCTTTAGAACCTTTTGGAACCTTTGAGAATGATTCCTTCTTTGAACCTATTGAATCTTGTGGAGTTTGAATACTAGAAACCCTCTCAACCAATTCACTCTTCATCTCCCTATTATCATGAAAAGAATGAGCTATGACATTTTCAGATTCCTTAAGCTGATATTGTAGCTCTTTGATTACTTGGTGTTTCTCTCCTAGCTTCATATGTTCTTAATCCATTTTTTGAGTTGATGTTCAATAAACTGTGTATGCAGGGCCGGTGCAGGCAGTCTTTTGGAATCTTACCTTGTGATTGGGATACTCACATTTGGTGTTTCCTCCACCTCATTAAGAAAGTGTAACCTTCTGCCCTTCTTCTTATCTGGCTGGCTTGGTGAAGATTCCTCAATTTCCTTTCCTTTCCCTCTACCTCATTCTACAAACCCTTTCTCTTTTCCACTTAAATATTTAGAAACCATTTCCTCTTCAGATGAGGGGGTGTCTCCTTTGGGGTCTAAAGGGATGTTTTTTGAGGCCAAGAAAGAGTCCCAATATCTATGTGATTTCTTGAGATCTTCCACCACTAGAAACTTAACCAATGAGAAATAAAACAAGATGGACTTAAGATGATCAACCCTAGCTTTTACTTTGTCTACCACTTTACCTAGGCTTTTGTATAGGTAAAAATGTAAATTTAAAAGGTTCTTTTCTATGAAATGCATCAAAATACTTATGTGATACTGGTATACTCTATCAAATCTTCCCTCACAAGTGAAATATCATTGCACCACCCTTAAATTTTTTTCTTAATGCTCCAATATACATTCTCTTGGAATAGTGGCACCAAATGTCTTCTTCTTGTTCTTGGGTTTTAGGAAATCAATGTAGAAAACTGGATTGAGAGGCATACCTTTAAACCATTTCCCCCCTAGACTAGAATCTCAGTTGCAGAAACCACTGTCTCCTCTGATACTTGGAAAGTAAAGTGAACAATTCTTGTCTGGACACCATTGAAATTGAGGAAGAACTACTTTGTTACATGTGCATTGTATCCTTGGATCTTCTCACAAAACCTCATGCATCCATCTTGCTCAAATGAAACCCTAAATGCATGATCATAATTCACCAACTTCAAACTATGTGGCTCACATCTCAACACACTGACTCCTTTGTTGTATTTATTTTTCTGTTGAGTTTCCATGATAGAGATACAAGATAAATACTGAGATTGATAAGGGTAGGAAGGCTCAATGACTAATAAATCTGATAAGGCACTTTACATAGTGGAAAGCGAGACTAGGTTTTACTGAATTGTGTCAAATGGACTCATTACTGAAATAAACAAGTTTTAGATTGAAATTATATGGGTGTAAGACACTTGCTAGACCAAAAAATACCCCTTTCGGTCTTTGCATGGTGAAAATAGAGGATGTGTAGCATGCAAGTACTGCAAGTACTATGTAAAAATGCGTAGTGAGGATGCAGAGCTTGTGTAGCGAGTGAGGTATTTCAATTTTTTTGGAGAACAGAGGTTTGATCGATGGAATAGGGTGTATGCAATGAAATACGGTGGGGAAAAAATGTATAAGATGAGAAATATTAGATTTGAAAAGTGATTTGACCGCTTTGGAGTGATATGACAGTTTGTGTAGCGCCAAGGAACTTGCTCAATGAGATTGCATAGTGTGTGTACTTTTTTGCAGGTTTAAGTACAAAAACAACTTTGAAAGCTAGGAAAAATGATATTATGACCTTTGATGACTCTTTTTATTTCATAATGTGTCATAATTTCCAATGACATCACTTGCAAAAAACTCCCACCTAGACTTCAGACTTGACTCTTTTTGACATGCCATTTTAGATTTTATAGTAACAACTTTAGACCAATGACTCAATTAGGAATGCATTGGTCTTCCCGATACCAAAGCATGGCTTTTAAAACTCTTGACAAACATCTAAATCTACCTTGAAAATAATGACACTAACATTTGGCTCCAATGGGTATGTTGTCCTCCATGTGAGGAAGCAAAGAACAACAAACTAGGTTCCTTGTCCATTGGGATTTATTCACTTTAGACATTAACTCAAAAAGACTCTAGAAAGGAAAAAATGGATTGATAGATTTTTACAAACTTGAAACATACTAGAAAATTTCAACAGAACCTTAGGGCCTTCACCTCAGGCTTCAAATTCTGTTGAATGATGACCTCAACTCCTCTATCTGAAAAAATAAAATGGTTATTTACAATGAAATGAAAGATCAAAATGCTTTAAGTAAAGTAATGTTTGAGAAACCTTCCATTCATATGCCCTCCACCAATGAGATCTCCATTGAGTTCTTACAGAAGATAAGCATTACTTCCATTATAAGAAACAATTCTGAATGGTCCCAACTAGAGGTAATCAAATTTTCCATGCTTCCCTTTAGCTTCATTTCTTGCATCCCATTTCAACACCAGATCATCTACCTTGAAATCATCAACCTTTGTATGTTTATCAAACAAATTTTTCATTTTATCCTGATGCAGTTGTGTGTTGTTGTATAATTCTTCTCTCATTT
>SNQJ01S0093710.1:44599-56776 GCA_010110895.2 Picea sitchensis | reverse complement strand
TGTGAACCATGTAAAAAGTTTGTAGGAAAACATAAACTTATGTCTTTACCTTTAAAACCAATCATTGTTCATGCACCTTTTCAATAGTGGGGCCTAGACTGTTAGAAAAACAGGACAGCGGAGCAATAAAATAAAACAAATCCGGAAAAAAAACACAGAAGATACACAATACAAGAGAGACATAAATTTACGTGGTTCACCTAGTGTGGGCTACGTCCACCAGAGAAATCACTAGGTCCTTCCTTTATTATTATCCAGCAAAATGAAGGGATACAACCTACAGCAAAACCCGCTGTAACTTCCTCTTCTTTCTCTCACAATCTCCTTTCTCATAATACAATACTCACCATAATGCATAGCCGCAATACATTTCCCTCATAACAGAGGGTTGTCTTCTAGGGAAAAAAACCCTAACATAATTTCTACCATTAGATCTGCGACCTTATAATGAACGGTCCAGATTTACAATGAAATTACAATATACATTTACAAGGCAATTTTTCCTTCGGGGGCTTCACCCCCAAACCCTCCAACCGAGGGGATAGGCCCCCCAGACCTCACAGAGGGGGTACCCCCCCTCTGCACTCCCCCGCGTGGAAGAGTGTACATACTTCAAGCCACTGAGGTTTTGATGAAGGAAAAATCCCTTGTAGCCAGGATAACTCGTGTTGGCAAGAGAAAGTTACAAACACAACAAGCCATTGGTGATTTTCCTATGGGTAAACTTAATGAGAAAGGCACTATGAGTTGACGTAAGAAACTTAAAATTGATGAAGATATTGATATCCATTTTGATCCAGATATTAAAAAGGAACCTGATCAACCTAAAGATTACACCACAAGCCCAGTTCAAAGTCCAGCGAAATAGAAGAAACAACCTACAGGAAAAAATACTGCAAAAGGTAAAAAACAGAGTAAGAAGAAGACACATGTATCTAAATACCCTAGAAGAAATTCTACCAGGGCTACAAACAAATTCGGGCTGAAAAAGGCTATGTTTCATCCTTCTATCAAGAAGGAAAACCTTATTATCATAGAAGACAATTCTGAAGATACTAAGAAAGATATCAAAAACCATGCCTTGGCATCTTCTTCACACAGGTCAGAGGAGGAATCTGAAGAACAGAGAAAAAAACATGAAAAGGGAAAAATAGATTGCACAGTATTTAAGAATACCTCTAACCAGGGCAACTGCAAAGTCAACTTCAGTCACTGAATCTACATTCAAAGGAAAAGATGCAATTTGTGATGAGAAATATGATCTTTTTCTAGAAATATAACAGTTGCAAGATCTTCCAGAAACCAAAGGCTCAGAAAGCACCGAAGAGGAGTATATTAGCACTGGGTTATCCTCAAAGTATGAAATTAAACTAAGGAAACCCCAAGATTCCATAGATTTGAAATTACCTGCCCCGGTAGAAGAATATCCAGAATTCAAGGTGGAAGCAAGGAAAGAAAAGGACAGAGTAAAAGAGTTGCAGGGTATTATTAAGAAATTGAAGAAAGAAAATTCCTTTGTTCAGCAATGGAATGCTAAACAATAGGAAAAGATACAAGATTTCAAAAGGAAGAGGAAAGAGAAGAAGGCCTTGCTAAAGGAGGTGAGAGAATCCAATATAAGGTTATATTGGCATAATGTGGTGCTAACAAATAAGCTCAAACACAGGGACACCAGAGCTTCTGCAGTTATCATACCATGAAAATCCAAGGAAAATATGCCTCAGTTTTGATTACTCAATGATTTTACCAAGATAGTAAAGATGAGAATTTTTGTTCTTAGTACTTCGTTCAAATGGAAATTTTTGGTATCTCAGATAAACCAGCTCAGCAAGTTAGTATTTCTCTTTTTGTGGGATTTGGAAATCTTTATCAAGTTATCACCTAATATATATTCGGATTGGTTGTTGAGCCTACTACACTATAGGCATTAGAAGTGCTTGTATGAGATTTTATCTCCTAAGAAACAGTCAATTGATATGATCCTATTGCAAAACTGTGAACTAAAAAATAGGATCTACAAGAGTAATTTGTGTGCTTTAAAAATTCATTGAAAAGGCTGTATGAGGGTCAATCAGTTTGGAATTCAAGGGTTATTTTTGTAAACACTCCATTGAAAGACAAAGACAATATTTTCATATTGGCATATTCTTTGGTGAAGGATTTAAAATCTTCCAGGGTGTATGTTCTACAATCTGAGATTACTACATATGTTCCAAGTAGTGCAGTTAAATAAATTTTAGTCTAGCATGATTGTGAAGGAAAGAGGGGAAATGGATAACTAAAATACTGGAATACAACTTGACCATAAATCCCACTTAGTTAATAAAAGGACAAGGCCTTGACAAATTGATGACAGAGTCAAATTGTAAAGCAATTGGATTATATCATTTCTCCAGCAAATCACATAATTCATCATTTCAGTTTGAGGAAACTGGCTCACAGGTAAGCAACAGATATTCTTCCTCACCATGGTATAAAGATAGTATTTTTTTTCTTCTAAATCTTTAGTCTCCCTCTGATTCAGATAAATCCAAGTTCAGATCACTTAAATTGAAATCAATGAAATATTTCATTATTGATCAAATCGTGTTTTGGAAAGATCCTAATGGAATTATGTTGAGGTGTGTTGATGAAGAGGAAGGAAAACAGATTTTATGTGATTTACACCATGGAGTTTGTGGGGGGAATCACCATTGGAAAGTCATTTCTTTCAAAATTTTAAGAGCAGGTTACTATTGGCCTATACTGTTATCTCATATGTTTTCTCAGGTAAGGGCATGTGAACCATGTAAAAAGTTTGCAGGAAAACATAAACTTATGTCTTTACCTTTAAAACCAATCATTGTTCATGCACCTTTTCAATAGTGGGGCCTAGACTGTTAGAAAAACAGGACCGCGGAGCAATAAAATAAAACAAATCCGGAAAAAAAAACAGAAGATACACAATACAAGAGAGACACGGATTTACGTGGTTCACCCAATGTGGGCTACGTCCACCAGAGAAATTGCCAAGTCCTTCCTTTATTATTATCTACCAAAATGAAGGGACACAACCTACAGCAAAACCCGTTGTAACTTCTTATTCTTTCTCTCACAGTCTCCTTTCTCAGAATACAATACTTTCCATAATGCATAGCCGCAATACATTTCCCTCATAACAGAGGGTTTCCTTCTAGGGAAAAAAACCCTAACATAATTTCTACCATTAGATCTACGACCTTATAATGAACGGTCCAGATTTACAATGAAATTACAATATACATTTACAAGGCAATTTTTCCTTCTAGGGCTTCGCCCCCAAACCCTTCAACTGGGGGGATAGGCCCCCTGGACCTCGGAGAGGGGGTACCCCCCCTCTGCACTCCCTCGCGTGGAAGAGTGTACATACTTCAAGCCACTGTGGTTTTGATGAAAGAAAAATCCCTTGTAGCCAGGATAACTCGTGTTGGCAAGAGAAAGTTACAAACACAACAAGCCATTGGTGATTTTCCTATGGGTAAACTTAATTAGAAAGGCACTAAGAGTTGAGGTAAGAAACTTAAAATTGATGAAGAGATTGATATCCATTTTGATCCAGATATTAAAAAGGAACTTGATCAACCTAAAGATTACACCACAAGCCTAGTTCAAAGTCCAGCGAAACAGAAGAAACAACCTACAGGAAAAAATACTGCAAAAGGTCAAAAACAGAGTAAGAAGAAGACACATGTATCTAAATACCCTAGAAGAAATTCTACCAGGGCTGCAAACAAATTCGAGCTAAAAAAGGCCTTGTTTCATTCTTCTATCAAGAAGGAAAACCTTATTATCATAGAAGACAATTCTGAAGATACTAAGAAAGAGATCAAAAAACATGCCTTGGCATCTTCTTCACACAGGTCAGAGGAGGAATCTGAAGAACAGAGAAAAAAACATGAAAAGGGAAAAACAGATTGCACATTATTTAAGGAGACCTCTAACCAAGGCAACTACAAAGTCAGCTTCACTCACTGAATCTACATTCAAAGGCAAAGATGCAATTTGAGATGAGAAAAATGATCTTTTTCCAGAAATATACCAGTTGCAAGATCTTCCAGAAACCAAAGACTCAGAAAGCACTGAAGAAGAGTATCTTAGCACTGGGTTATCCTCAAAGTATGAAATTAAACTATGGAAACCCCAAGATTCCATAGATTTGAAATTACCTGCCCCAGTAGAAGAATATCCAGAATTCAAGGTGGAAGCAAGGAAAGAAAAGGATAGAGTAAAAGAGTTGCAGGGCATTATTAAGAAATTGAAGAAAGTAAAGTCCTTTGTTGAGCAATGGAATGCTAAACAACAAGAAAAGATACAAGATTTCAAAAGGAAGAGGAAAGAGCAAAAGGCCTTGCTAAAGGAGGTGAGAGAATCCAATATAAGGTTATATTGGCATAATGTGGTGCTAACAAATAAGCTCAAACACAGGGACACCAGAGCTTCTGCAGTTATCATACCATGAAAATCCAAGGAAAATATGCCTCAGTTTTGATTACTCAATGATTTTACCAAGATAGTAAAGATGAGAATTTTTGTTCTTAGTACTTCGTTCAAATGGAAATTTTTGGTATCTCAGATGAACCAACTCAACAAGTTAGTATTTCTCTTTTTGTGGGATTTGGAAATCTTTATCAAGCTATCACCTAATATATATTCGGATTGGTTGTTGAGCCTACCACACTATAGGCATTAGAAGTGCTCGTATGATATTTTATCTCCTAAGAAACGGTCAATTGATATGATCCTATTGTAAAACTGTGAACTAAAAAATAGGATCTACAAGAGTAATTTGTGTGCTTTAAAAATTCATTGAAAAGACTATATGAGGGTCGATCAGTTTGGAATTCAAGGGTTATTTTTGTAAACACTCCATTGAAAGACAAAGACAATATTTTCATATTGGCATATGCTTTGGTGAAGGATTTAAAATATTTCAGGGTGTATGTTCTACATTCTGAGATTACTGCATATGTTCCAAGTAGTGCAGTTAAATAAATTTTAGTCCAGCCTGATTGTGAAGGAAAGAGGGGAAATGGATAACTAAAATACTGGAATACAACTTGACCATAAATCCCACTCAGTTAATAAAAGGACAAGGCCTTGACAAATTGATGACAGAGTCAAATTGTAAAGAAATTGGATTATATCATTTCTCCAGCAAATCACATAATTCATCATTTCAGGTTGAGGAAACTAGCTCACAGGTAAGCAACATATATTCTTCCTCACCATGGTATAAATATAGTATTTTTTTTTCTTCTAAATCTTTAGTCTCCCCTTGATTTAGATAAATCCAAGTTCAGATCACTTAAATTGAAATCAATGAAATATTTCATTATTGATCAAATCGTGTTTTGGAAAGATCCTAATGGAATTATGTTGAGGTGTGTTGATGAAGAGGAAGAAAAACAGATTTTATGTGATTTACACCAGGGAGTTTGTGGGGGGCATCACCATTGGAAAGTCATTTATTTCAAAATTTTAAGAGTAGGTTACTATTGGCCTATACTGTTATCTGATATGTTTGCTCAGGTAAGGGCATGTGAACCATGTAAAAAGTTTGCAGGAAAACAGAAACTTATGTCTTTACCTTTAAAACCAATCATTGTTCATGAACCTTTTCAATAGTGGGGCCTAGACTGTTGGAAAAACAGGACCGCGAAGCAATAAAATAAAACAAATTTGGAAAAAAACATAGAATATACACAATACAAGAGAGACACAGATTTATGTGGTTCACCCAGTGTGGGCTACATCCACCAGAGAAATTTCCAGGTCCTTCCTTTATTATTATCCAACAAAATGAATGGATACAACCTACAACAAAAGTCGTTGTAACTTCCTCTTCTTTCTCTCACGGTCTCCTTTCTCAGAATACAATACTTGCCATATTTCATAGCCGCAATACATTTCCCTCATAATAGAGGGTTGCATTCTAGGGAAAAAAACCCTAACATAATTTCTACCATTAGATCTGCGACCTTATAATGAACGGTCTAGATTTAGAATGAAATTACAATATACATTTACAATGCAATTTTTCCTTCGGGGGCTTCGCCCCCAAACCCTCCAACCAGGGGGATAGCCCCCCCTGGACCTCACAGAGGGGGTACCCCTCCTCTGCACCCCCCCGCGTGGAAGAGTGTACATACTTCAAGCCACTGTGGTTTTGATGAAAGAAAAATTCCCTGTAGCCAGGATAACTCGTGTTGGCAAGAGAAAGTTACAAACACAGCAAGCCATTGGTGATTTTCCTATGGGTAAACTTAATGAGAAAGGCACTATGAGTTGAGGTAAGAAACTTAAAATTGATGAAGAGATTGATATCCATTTTGATCCAGATATTAAAAAGGAACCTAATCAACCTAAATATTACACCACAAGCCCAGTTCAAAGTCCAACGAAACAGAAGAAACAACCTACAAGAAAAAATACTGCAAAAGGTAAAAAACAGAGTAAGAAGAAGACACATGTATCTAAATACCCTAGAAGAAATTCTACCAGGGCTGCAAACAAATTCGGGCTGAAAAAGGCTATGTTTCATCCTTCTATCAAGAAGGAAAACCTTATTATCATAGAAGAAAATTCTGAAGATACTAAGAAAGAGATCAAAAAACATGCCTTGGCATCTTCTTCACACAGGTCAGAGGAGGAATCTGAAGAACAGAGAAAAAAACGTGAAAAGGGAAAAACAGATTGCACAGTATTTAAGGAGACCTCTAACCAGGGCAACTACAAAGTAAGCTTCAGTCACTGAATCTACATTCAAAGGAAAATATGCAATTTGTGATGAGAAAAATGATCTTTTTCCAGAAATATACCAGTTGCAAGATCTTCCAGAAACCAAAGACTTAGAAAGCACTGAAGAAGAGTATCTTAGCACTGGGTTATCCTCAAATTATGAAATTAAACTAAGAAAACCCCAAGATTCCATAGATTTGAAATTACTTGCCCCGGTAGAAGAATATCCAGAATTCAAGGTGGAAGCAAGGAAAGAAAAGGACAGAGTAAAAGAGTTGCAGGGTATTATTAAGAAATTGAAGAAAGAAAATTCCTTTGTTCAGCAATGGAATGCTAAACAACAGGAAAAGATACAAGATTTCAAAAGGAAGAGAAAAGAGCAGAAGGCCTTGCTAAAGGAGGTGAGAGAATCCAATATAAGGTTGTGTTGAAATAATGTGGTGCTAACAAATAAGCTCAAATAGAGGGACACCAGAGCTTCTGCAGTTATCATACCATGAAAATCCAAGGAAAATATGCCTCAGTTTTGATTACTCAATGATTTTACCAAGATAGTAAAGATGAGAATTTTTGTTCTTAGTACTTCGTTCAAATGGAAATTTTTGGTATCTCAGATGACCCAACTCAACAAGTTAGTATTTCTCTTTTTGTGGGATTTGGAAAGCTTTATCAAGCTATCACCTAATATATATTCGGATTGGTTGTTGAGCCTACTACACTATAGGCATTAGAAGTGCTCCTATGAGATTTTATCTCCTAAGAAACAATCAATTGACATGATCCTATTGTAAAACTGTAAACTAAAAAATAGGATCTACAAGAGTAATTTGTGTGCTTAAAAATTCATTGAAAAGACTATATGAGGGTCGATCAGTTTGGAATTCAAGGGTTATTTTTGTAAACACTCCATTGAAAGACAAAGACAATATTTTCATATTGGCACTAAATAGAAAATGAATTTGGATGGTCATATCTTCTTTTTGTATTATTATCTATTTCTTTTCTTACTTGAATGCATTTATTCTGTTGCAAAGCATATGATTTCTTGATTGTGAGTGACGCAGTGAAAATTTTACTGTTTTTTTTTCATAATTAAGATTGTTTTCAAGTACCATGTTCTTATTTCTTGAATGATATTTTGGAATGAGAAATTCATGTGTGAGTTGACAAATTGGATACTCATATATCTTCCTTTCTTTATTTACCTTACCATATGATCTGTTAAAGTGCGTATCATTTACTAAGCCAATGGGATTTTTATTTTCCTTTACATTGAGCTATATATTTGATTGAATCCTTGAGCCAACTTTCAACCATTTTATAAAACCTATTCAGAAAACCCTTTATAAAAATAGTATTGTAATAACTTGATGATGCCTTAGCTTGCCCTCTCACACTCAAGTGCAACTTTAGTGACTAAATTTTTTTGGTGTTGTTGTCGGGGACGAAGGAACTAAGATATTTTCCCTGGGAGAACGACAAAGATCAGATCTAAATCTTGATGGTGGACAAGAATTTGGAAACTTACATGAGACTGTGTATTTTTCACTTGGAGACTCCTATGTAGTAATTTTGGCTCCTAAAATAGAAGGTAAAGGACTTAAAACTCCTCCAACATCATCATCATCCACAAAGAAACAAGTGACCAGAAAAAACCCAGATCCTAAGCCTGTTTCAATAGTGTCTGATCTTGAAAAGTTATTGAGAAAATCTAAAAATACTTTTGGACTCTCCTCTTTTTCAAAAGAAAAAAATTATTCTACAAGTACTCAAGGACAATCTTCTGAAACTGTTAATATCCTTCCAATTGAATAAATTGTTCTTGAAAGTGAAACAAATCCTATTGTTGAACCTTCAGTTGTATCCTTTCCTTCAACTATCTCATAATTAAATTTAGACCAATTGAAATTATTTATTGAGCTCATTGAAGAAGAACAAACAAATACCTTATCTATAGCTGAAGATTTGAAAGATTTTCCCAAAGATATTAAAAGTGAACCAAATACACTCTCATCATCACCCCAATCCAGTTCTTCTGAAGAGCTTAAACCACATTATTATTCCTTTGAAAATATTTTGTTTCTAGAACCTTCAATCTACTCTGGTTCATAAAAGAAACCTTTGATTTCATTAGTTGAAGATAAAAAAACTTATATCAGCTCAACTAAATTGTTCCACCCAAGGAACTGTTTCTCTTTCTACATCACCATTTCTGCTTGTTCCCGCAGTTCAAGCACCCATTGTGATAAATATGGTTGTGAATAGGATGGATGCAATTGTTGCAGCCAGATATGCACCATTAAATTTACCACAAGTCCTATATGCATTCCCACCTAATGATTATATGAAGCATTTGCCAAGATTCAATGGAAAGGGGGAAGTCACTGTTGAAGAACACTTAAACTCTTTCTACAGTTTTGCAGACATTTTTAATGTGGAGCATGCAGATGTTTGATTGAGACTTTTTGTGCAGAGTTTAGATGGAGAGGCAAGGAAATGGTTTAGAATCCTACCTCCTAATTCAATTGTTGATATTGATGCACTATATGATACCTTTTTGAGACATTGGGGAGATAAGAAAGACTATTTGTATTATATCACTGAGTTTGGTGCTGTGAAAAGAAAACAAGAAGAATCTATATTTGATTTTACCAAAAGATTTAATAAAATGTATAGTAAAATTCCAGATGAAATAAAAACCACAGAAACATTAGCCAAAATTACTTTTGTCAATGCCTTTCATGCTGAGTTTTTCTCTGTTGTTGAGAGAAAGAAGGTTTGCTACTCTGATTTTGATGCAGGAAACATCCATTGAAGAAGAATCTAATATACTGGAAGGAGAGAAATTGAAGTCTAGGGGTGACAAAGACAGGAAAAAATAGAGAGAAGAACTCCCTTCTTCTTCTCATACAACATCTGATTCTAAGATGGATGAAATGGCCAAAATGTTGAAAACCTTGACATCTGAAATGGCTAGGCTGAAGATGGAAACAAAACAGCCTAGCAGGCCTACATGAGAAGGAGGATACAAAAATCCCAACCAGTTCTGAAGGCCTAACAATGTTCCTCAATTTTTTCCCAGAGAAAGGAGAAATCAAGAAGATCATAAAGTTTTTCCTCCTTTTCAAAATAATGCAGTGGAAGAAGCTGAATAAATTGATGACACTGAGGAAGATTCTACTGTTCATTTAAATGATACATAATTACCTCCCACTCATTTGACACAACAAGATTATGAGGATGCTCTTATACTAAATCAGTTTGAGGAAGAGGATACTGAAGAAATTATCCATAAAGAACCTAAAAGGAAAAATTATGATCTTAGGTCCAGATCAAATACATCAAAGGTGGATATACCTGTTCAAACCAAAAAGACTAATGCTCCAGTTAAATTAGGGGTCACTAAAGAAGGTTCAAGGATTAAAATTGATCAACAACAAAAGAAACTTGTCAAGGTTATCACTACAGAGATGAAGTAAATTGAGAAGCATGCTTCTTCTTTCAGTTTGGAAAATGAAATTAATAAAATAAAAATCCCCATACCTCTCATAGAATTGATGAAAACTGATCCTTTTAGAAATTATGTTCTCAAACATTGTAGCCTCCTGGTCATGTTACTTTTTCAGATACCATAAATCTTTAAGATGAAAACCCTTCCATAACCATTGGACTTCATATTGAAGATAGGTATGATGCTTCTCCTCCTTTCTACATATCTCTGAACATTCATGAAAAAATATTGCATAATTGTTTAATGGATTCAGGAGCTTCACACAATGTCATGCCAAAGGTGGTAATGGATGAATTAGGTTTAGACATCACTAAGCCCTATCTAGACCTATATTCATTTGACTCCAGAAAAGTTAAATGTCTATGAGTCATTAAAGAAATGGTTGTTACTTTATCTCAGTTACCTATGAAAAGTGTGGTGGTGGATGTTATTATGGCTGACATGCCTCCTAAATTTGGGATGATTCTATCAAGATCATGGGCTAAGAAAGTAGGAGGCAGAAAATCATACCTAGAATTGAAGAAAATGCAGAAAACCTAGTCTAGAAAATGTTCTTTGATGGGGCTTGTTCCAAAGAAGGCTCTGGGGTTGGGATTGTTTGTATTTATCCTACCAAAGAAGGTATTCCTCTATCATACAAACTGCAATTTGATACAAACAACAATATCAGTGAATATGAATCTCTTTTGCTAGGATTGCAAGCTGCTAAAAATATGGGCATAGATAAAATTTATGTTTTTGGAGATTCAGAGCTTATCATCCATCAAATCAAAAAAATTTAGCAAACCAAACAGTAGAGGTTAAAGCAGTATAGAAATGAAGTGTGGGAATTTTTTGATAATTTATTTTTGGCCTTCAACATCACTTTTGTACACAGAAATTTGAATGAGCAGACAGACTCTTTAGCACTTGCAGCTAGTAATTTCAGAACTCCAATTTTTCCCAATTTAAGATTTGAGATTGAGGTAAGACACATACCCTCTATACCAGATAACATAAAAAAATGGCAAGTTTTTAAAGATGATCAGGAAATTAAAAGGTTTTTGGAGACCATAGATGATTTTCCTAATATCTCAATAGATCAGGATAATGAAAATGATGATGTGGAAGTTCATGCTGCAAATATCCTTCAAGGCAATATTGTTGGTCATAAAATTATTGAGTTAAAAACAAATCATTTTCCAAAGGGCCTGGTTCCAGTTGAGAGATTATTTTACCATAATGATGTTTCAAAAAAATTTGTTACTCAAACATAGGAGGCTGAAGTGGTAGATTGTGATATCAGTCTAGATTCAAATCCCAAAATGGTGAAATTATCCAAAAAATTGCCAGAAAAATAGAGAGACAGGTATGTCAATTTGATGAAACAGTTTTCAGATGTTTTTGCCTGGTATTATGAAGACCTTAAGGTTTTCTATATAGATATTATGCAGCACAAGATTCCTTTAAATCCCGGATCCAAACCTTTTAAGTAGAAATCTAGACAATTCAATCCATTATTGCTACCTATAATTGAAAAAGAACTAAAAAGGTTGTTGGATGCTAAAATTATAGTACCATTGAGATACTCAGAATGGATAGCTAATTTAGTACCTGACAGGAAAAATAATGGAGAGATAAGGCTTTATGTAGACTTCATAAATCTAAACAGATGTTCTCTAAAGGACAATTATCCATTACCTAAAATGGATCATATTCTACAAAGAGTAGTAGTGGCAAAGAGAATTTCTATGCTTGATGGGTATTCAGGGTATAATAAGATATCAGTGATGGAAGAAGATAAGAAGAAGACAAATTTCACCACTCCCTGAGCACTTTCATGTATGAAAAGATGCCTTTTGGATTAATGAATGCAGGAGAAACATTTCAGAGAGCTATGGATATTGCATTTGTTGGTGAGAAAGACAGAT
>SNQJ01S0093710.1:4453-19449 GCA_010110895.2 Picea sitchensis | reverse complement strand
AATTGTCTTCTATGATAATAAGGTTTTCCTTCTTGATAGAAGGATGAAGCATAGCCTTTTTCAGCCCGAATTTGTTTGCATCCCTGGTAGAATTTCTTCTAGGGTATTTAGATACATGTGTCTTCTTCTTACTCTGTTTTTACCTTTTGCAGTATTTTTTCCTGTAGGTTGTTTCTTCTGTTTCGCTAGACTTTGAATCGGGCTTGTGGTGTAATCTTTAGGTTGATCAGGTTCCTTTTTAATATCTGGATCAAAATGGATATCAATCTCTTCATCAATTTTAAGTTTCTTACCTCAACTTGTAGTGCCTTTCTCATTAAGTTTACCCATAGGAAAATCACCAATGGTTTGTTGTGTTTGTAACTTTCTCTTGCCAACACGAGTTATCCTGGATGCAGGGGATTTTTCTTTCATCAAAGCCTCAGTGGCTTGAGAGGTCTTTTTACCTTTTCTAGGTTT
The DNA here is from genome assembly GCA_010110895.2 of Picea sitchensis. Lineage (NCBI taxonomy): Eukaryota > Viridiplantae > Streptophyta > Pinopsida > Pinales > Pinaceae > Picea > Picea sitchensis. The sequence continues at coordinate 18,990 of SNQJ01S0093710.1, read as the reverse complement.
CTTCTCCTTGACAGTTTTAGACTTTGTTTCCCGTGGATTAGGTTTTAATGACTAAATTAACCAGTCCCAAGACCTCTGAACTTCATTTAAGGAAAATACTACCAACGTTTTGATCAACCCTTGATGAAAAAGACTGTTCTTTGTTGTTGTGGGATGTGACTGAATCCTCTTAGACATCTTAGATAAGATTTTTGATAAGAAATAAGGTAGGTTAAGAGGGTAGTCACCATTCACAAGAATTAACACTCTAATATATTAAATATGAACCAGAGAAAATATGCCCTCACATGTAATGTACCTGTGAATGATCAACATAGCAATATGTCATTCTTTCCTCACCCAACTGTGTGGAATGCCTTGGCTCCAATTGGGGTTTTGCTTTTCTAGAATTAATAACTGGTTTACAAACTCCATAACTAAGTTTTCTTTCTTCCACCATATTTCCCCATATACTGGTAATTTGCAAGCTTTAGCTATGGAATGCTCTGTCACGTGCATGAGGAGTTTACCAAGCACAGATTAGAACCCATCAAAACTCTTTGCAAATGTCATAGAAATATGCTTGTCATGACCTTGAAATTTCAAGAAGAAGTCGAGCCAGCATGCGTCTTTAAACTTCTGTGCCATCTGAGGAAAGGTTTTAAGCAATTCTGTCCCTTCTGGTTCCAACCTGGTTATCTGACCACTCTTTTTGGGTTCCATGACATAGATACAATCTTGCAAAGAATTTCTGAGAATGTCGAGGGTTTGATCACCAACTTTCAAGGGTTGTTGAAGTCTTAGAGTTATCTGTTTACCTGCAAAGCATGTGTAGAATGATAGACATACTAAAAATAGGTAGATTATGATTTCATTCATATGGAATAATAATCAGGCGTGTTGATTTGATGTCAAGGTGGCCAGTGCAACCTAATCTTCTGAATTAGTTGTCATCATGATAAATTCAACCTGAAACAGATCATATTGAGATATGTATATCCTCTAGCGATGATTTCGAGTGTTAAAACATGATCTCGAGAAGGTGGTGCATGTAGAACTATGATTACTCCTCGTGCTGCAAGAATAACACTATTCTTGTAGTGTTCTTTACACTTTGATAAATTTGAAAAATCAAATGAAGGAAAGGACAAGTGATGTGATATAAATCCTTTTATATCATATCCTAATCTTTAAAAGATTAAAAACATTTAAAATGTGCATAAAAGAATAAAAATAATCTTTCAAGACAAGAAGGAAAAAAAAAGGTTTAACAAAGAATCATGAAAAATGGATAGAACATGGATTAAGGACACCTAATCAGTCAAAATAAGGTTAAGGAATAAAAAAACGTCATTTTCCTTGAACTTCTCCATAAATGCAACGTTCTAAGGTTCCTTCTCTTTTCCTCCTTCAAACTATGGTTCCATGATCTTTCCTTTCACGATATCAAACACTTTATTCTTGGCAAGGATGAGGTCAATCCTTGTCTTCCATGATCTGAAGTTAGAAGCCCCTTCTAACTTGTTTTCTAACTTCATAGAGTAAGTCATGACTTCTTTGACTTGGTTAACCTTTGACTTTGACTTGGTCAACCATTGACTTTCAACAAAAACTCAAACTTGACGTCTTAGCTTGTTGAGAATACCAGAAGGTGCACTAGGTTAGGTCACACTAGGCTATCCATAAATCAAGTCAATCTCTTCACTTAAGGTGCCTCAACATGAGGGTTAGGGTTTCATTGTTTCATCAAAAAATTTGACTACAACTGCAACTGTAACTAAGAAAAATCATCCCAGTATATCTTCCAACGATTAGATTGTTCGAAGATAGTGTGGGCTCGTAACCTGTTAGAAAAATAGGTGTGCTCGTTTCACCATAGACAATATAGCAATATTATCACCCAACCATAGGCCGAAGCCACCCCCGAGCACTTTAACCTTGACAGAGAGAATAATTCTGGAAGCAACCCTAGAACCAATAACCAATCAATGTAGTGTACCTCTCTCCAAAGCTAGTGTACCAATTAGAAAGTCCAAACCATAACAAAGAGAAAGTCCAAGCCTAAAACCGAAAATACTAGTTGCAGTAGCTGCAGCTGTAGCTACTCTCCAAACTTGCGCACTTATTGAATTTCTATAGTTGTGAGTTTTGTGTGTACAAATGAGCTCTGGCATCCTGTATTTATACTACTCTTTCTTAGCTGTCTGGGCCGACTTCTCTTTCTGGAGGCTAAAGAATCAATATTAATTATTTTCTTTAGTCAACTTGTCTTCTAGGGTTATGTCCAAGGCTTTAGGGTTTCTTCTTTCTTTCCAGGATATTCTATTCTTGTGAGGGTTACATGTGGAGGTTAATACCTCCCACAACTACCATAATATCAACATTATGTTGAGTGCCTTTCTCACCAGTTCACTGTCCAACACCGATGAGAGGCAAATTCTATGCGCTGCTAACAAATTCTTGGATCACAAACATTTGCAACTGACTCTTCTAACTCCAATATATATAAATTTTCCAAGACAAAAAGAGGATAAGAGAATTTTTGTTGGCTTGTCTTTTGTTCATAGTGCTGGTGTGCTATTTATGAAAACAAGTTGCTTCGCTTACACATAGTTTGAATCCCAATATTTGAATTGTCTCCCTTATATTCTCTTGGTATGAGTTTTGGAAGCACTTCATTTAATAGACATCATGGAGGCAGTAAGATAAGACAAAGAAAGAAAAAACTCAAAGGCAGGGGGGTTGGCATAATCCTCGTGAAAAACATGATATTCATTGTACCTACTGTGGAATGAATGAGTCACATGAAGCCACTGACTATAGATTTCCATAGGAGAATATTAAAGAAAGACAAAATCATAAAGAAGACAGAGTTAAAAATTCAGAACCAACGGAAGGTAAAACACCTACTCATTATATATTTTCCAATTGCAATGTAGGAGTAACTGAATATTTATTTAACTCTTCACTTGATTCTTGGGGAGATGCATGGATTCTTGACACAAGTGAAATCTCCCACATGAGATTTCAAAGAGATTTATTTGAATACTTCGATGACAATGTAGATGACATAGTGTATTTTTCATACAAGTCTAGTCTCAAACCTTCGAGAATGGGCACCATTAGAATTAAGTTGTCTGGACTCCCATAATTTCTTCTGCACAATGTACTTTATCTTCCTGAGATGCAAAGAATCTTATTATCCTTGGTGCACATGAGACAACAAGGCCATTCTGTTCATATGATCGGTGGAAAAGTTGAATTACGAAAGGATTCCAATAACATGTTTGTTATGACCAGAATGGAAGATGGAAGAMTACTAAAAATGAATGGGACATCTTCCCATACACAAAATGTAGCATACCTCTCTCATCATGACTTAGGTATAATTCCATCTAGTCTTTTGTGGCATGCTAGCTAGATTTGGCTATATTAATTACGACAATGTTTGTTTGTTGAGAAAGAATGGTGTTTCTGGTTTSCCTACTATTCCTAGGAAATTGAAGCAATGTGATGCTTGTATCCTTGGAAAACAAAACAAAAAAACCTTTCATGATTATAMTTCTAGACCATGTAGAAAACTTGAACCGATTCATTCTGATTTGTCTGGCACTATACTTKTTCCTTCTGCAAATGGAAACGAATATATCGTGACTTTTATTGATGATTACACTAGAATTTGTTGGGTGTACTTTCTGAAAAGATAAATCACAAGCTTTTGAAACATTTAAAAATTTTCATGTATGGATTCAAAATGAAGCTCAGTCTCGTGTTGTATCTCTTCACACTGATAATGGAAGAGAATACACTTCTAATTAATATGAAAGCTATCTTCTCCAACATGGGATCAAACATCAAAACATAGTTCCATACAATCCCCAACAGAATGGTGTGTTTGAATGAATGAACAAGACACTCCTAAATATTGTTCGTTCCATGATGTTTTTCAAGAATGTTAAATTGATGTTTTGGTTTGATGCAGTTCTGTGTGTAGTTTATGTCAAAAACATGGTCCATCTCATGCTCTTAAAAACAAGACTCCTTATGAAATGTGGTATGGCCACATTCCTTTAGTGAGGCATCTCAGGGTCTTTGGTTCCACCTGCTATGCCTTGATCCCTAAGGAGAAAATACACAATCTTGATGCAAGGAATTGGAAGTGCATATTCTTGGGGTACTCAAATACCACCAAGGGATATCATATTTACGAAGAGACAAACACAAAATTCATCCTTTCCAGAGATATGATCTTTCTTGAATCCTCCAAGAAAGACAAAAATGTTGAGAGGAAACTTGATCATCTGGAAAAATTAACTCGTTTAAAGACATATCATGAATTTGATGATGAGATTCCACATATTGAAGGGGGTATCCCTATCTTGGGTCAATCTATGGAATCTCCTTATGAAACACCATATTCCCCTCATGAAGAAGTTCCTACCACTTCATCAAAACCTGAGATTTAATTGGATGACGAGATCGAGAGGATTGAAAGGCTGAGGCTTGATGATAAATCAACACCATCTCAATCAATTAATAAACATGGAACATCTCAAAAAGGTCCACCAAAATGGCTCAAAAAACACTTGAAAGTGTTTATCTTGATGAGGTCGGGAAGAGAGGAACCATATTTTCCTCAAAACAATATGGAGGTAATGTAGATAATTCAAACTCGGGTGATATAGATGACATGGATGTTTCATATGATTGTGAGTTGAATTTATCTACTAACCATGAAATGACTTCCTTTAAAGAAGCCACTTCTCATGATGAATGGAAAGAATCCATGGAGAAGGAATATGATGCTCTCATCAAGAATGTGACTTGGAAGTTGGTGGATCCTCCATTTGGAACCAAACCAATCAGCTACACATGGGTATTCAAGAACATGTACAGATTAGATGACTCACTTGACAAGCACAAAGCAAGGCTTGTGGCAAAATGATTTGCACAGAAAGAAGGTGTTGATTATGAGGAAAATCCCCCCCCCCCCACAACAAAATGGGATACCACCCGAACTCTATTTTCCATGGCAGCACATAATGGATGCAAAATTCATCAAATGGATGTGAAAATTTCTTTCTTGAATGGAAACTTGAAAGAGAACGTGTTCATGTCTCAACTAGAAGTATCTGTTGTGAAGGGACAAGAACATAATATATGCAAGCTTATCAAATATTTATATGGTTTGAAACAAGAACCACGAGCATGGTATGAAAAGTTAACTGAGCATCTTTGAAATTGAATTTCAAGCATTTCAATCTCGATGATGCAACTTTGCTTGTCAAGAAAGTTGGAAAAACTATTGTATATATTGTAGTATATGTATATGATATGTTGATAATAGGGAACAATGAAAGCTACATTATATCCATAAAGAAAGAGTTGAAGAAAGGCTTCGAGATGACAAATTTGGGACATATTCACTACTATTTGAGCATTAAGGTGATTCAAAATCCAAGATACATATTCATCTCCCAAAAGAAGTACATTGGAGAACTGTTGAACATGTTTGGCATGACTAAGTGCAATCTTGTTTCTACTCCAATGGAAAAAAAATTGAAACTCACATCAAAATAAGGGAATGAATTTGAAGATGCAACCAACTATAGATAGCTTGTGGGAAGTCTTATCTATCTTACTACCACCAAACCGAAAATTTCATTTGTTGTTGGGATTCTTTCCAGGTTCATGCAAAAGTCTTGTGAAGGACATTGGTTCGCTGCAAAAAGAGTTCTAAAATATTTGAAAGGAACTCAAGATTTTGGACTCAAGTACTCTAAGGTAGATGAATTCAACCTGATCATATATTCTGATTCAAACTTTGTTGGGGATAAGGAAAATAGAGTATCAACTTTAGGCTATCTCATGAGTCTTGGATTATCAATTGTCTCCTGGAGATCACAAAAACAATCAGTTCCAACATATTCCACAAAAGCGGTATAATATGTGGAAACTGCAAAAGCAACGAACGAGATTGTGTGGCTCAGGAAAATACTTGAATATTTGTAGGAGAAACAAGTGAATTATACTCCTCTTCTAGTTGAAAATACTTCCGCAATCAAGTTGGCCAGGAATCCTAGATTCCATGATCGAACAAAGCACATCAACACAAAGTATCACCTGATTTTATATCATGTAGAGGCCAAGACTATTCACTTGAGACATTGTTATACAAATGAGAAAATTGTGGACATATTTACCAAAGCGCTCGAGAGAGAAATTTTTGAGAAGTTTAGAATGATGCTTGGAATCACACACACCGTTTCATATTAAGGGGAGGGGTGATGTTGTACATGTAATCTTTGGGATTGCATTACTTGTAACAATATTGTAAATATGAAGAGTTGTATGTGATAGGAAATGTCTTTAGCTATGGAAGACGAACAATAATTTGATTTGTATTTATGCACCTATTATGTTAATGTCAAATACATCAGTGTGGAGTTATCTTTTCTACCCACTCCTGGTCTAACACTTCAAAATGTCTAACAGTCATCTTGGAAATATCATTTTTATGTTCTCCATAAATGTTTTCTTTGATAAATTTAAATTCACATTTATTGCTACTTCTATCACTTTGTGCTTCTACTTGTGACTCATCTTTAACAAGACTTATCTTCATCAATTCACTGTTATGATTTCATCTCATGACTATTTAAGTAAGCATCATCCATATCTTTTGTTGCCTCTGTATCAACCATCAGGTCTTTTGAATTAGAATCAACATCAATATTTTGCATTAGATCATCTGTGTCACAAGTTGCACGAACCTTTTATATGAGGTCATTTGTTGCACATGTTGCATTAACCATGTTCTCAATTTGTTGCTCCTTTTCTATTAATTTTAGTTGAAGCACTTCAACCAATCCATCATTTAGATCAATTTTCTTGTGAATACCAGCAACCCAACTATTAATTACTCTGAAAGGGTTTGGAACTCCGCCCTTTTACTATTCAATGACTCTTATCCTTCAATTTGTATAATTCAATGATCAATTTTCTTGTGAATATCAACAACCCAACTATCCAATTCATGTAAGGAGTCTTGTAATTCTTTGATTTCTTGACTGGAATTTTGCAAATACTTTCCTCATTTACCCATTTTTATTTTTTAATTGTGTCATGCTCGTTTTTATCATGTTCACTTGTACTTGTTTCTTTTCTATCACACTCACTTTCTCTTATGTCCTACTTAGGGTGTCGAGTACAACTAATCATGCACCCTAAAGTGTGATTACAATGGTTTTGAAAATGACCTCCTTAATCAATTTTAGGTAGTCCTCTTTTTAACAATTTCCACAATTAACTTTAAAAGGGTTTGGAACTCCACCCTTTTACAATTCAATGACTTTTATCCTTCAATTTGTACAATTCAATGATCAATTTAATGGTTCAAAAAACTGTTGATTTTGACATGAATTAATCGGATCTTTAACAATACTCTAAGAAACTCTTAGCTCTCTATTACATGAGATTACATGCGTTTAAATTTGTTTTTCTTACCAAATAACTCTCTTCACAAACATTCGTAGTCAATTCCTTACCCACAAAAAGATTTGATATACTTATCTTTTCTTTTGATTTTGTTTGTCATATCTCTTTAATCAATTTTTGTTCTCTCCAATGCTGCAATCTTCTCTTCACCATTAGCTCACATATCAAATCTCCCATGGAACATTGCCATGGTGCTATCATGCTCTCAAGACTATAAGAGGTTGAAACCATGTTAAGAAATAGAACAAGCAATACAAACTTGGAAGAAAAGGCTTTAAGCGTATTTCAATACATATATTCATCTCATGATATCAATTTATAGTACATGAAATTAACCACTTCTAGATTTAGATCTCACTGACAACTCATCAATGGATAATAACAAAACCTCATCGAGAGGTAAGGATGACAATGTCTTGAACTCTTTGATTGTCTAGAGACTCCCTGTCTAACAATTTTTGTGTGTAGTTGTGTTGAAGTTTTTTGCAAGCAAAAATAAGGGTTTTGGGGGTAAGAAGTTTCCTAACCATGTTTCATTGATGTCTTCCATTATTGATGTAGAACCTTCCAATTATGAGGATGCATCAAGGGAGAAATTATGGTGAATGTCATGGAAAAGGAGTATAACTCCATATCAAAGAATGATCTTAGGAGATAGTGTTGAACTGAAAAAGGAAGTCAGTGAGTGATTCCAAGTTATACAAGGTGAAGCTTGCAACATATCACAATGTTGAGAAGCCCAAGGTTGTAGCAAGAATATTTTTTAATATCAATATTAATAATTAGGTGAATGAAAAGCCAATGGTCACACACCCCTTAACCTCATGACTAGTGAATGTGTGTTATACACCATCACAAATCTCACTGTAATCATTTGATATCAATCATTCATTACTCAATATTATTTTATACACTTGCAAAAATACTATGTCAATCTCGTAATAAATAGGGGTTGTTTATTCCATTTGGTATAAGAGACAAATTCTTGGCCCATCCCATGGGTCAAATTTAGAATGACTTTGTGGGGATTAAGTTGTTAGTCACTATCACCACTTCAGTCCATGTACTTAAGTTTCACCCTTCCATACCTAATCAACAACCAATTTTTTTCCTTTCAATTTTGTACAATTAATCCATATAATAACAACCTCTAATTAATTCATACATATCGTTTCCAATCAATTTGTATAGCTTCCCATTAATCTACACAATGGCCATCCAATTAACTTATGCATACTACATCCCACACAACAAATTTGTTGTACCAACCATCATCGTTGTGCATTGTTCTCACCTACAATTTGTACACAAATGTCTTTACCATTCATACAAATTGCTAAGTACTTCGTATGTACACACAATTGTTTCTAATTTGTTGTATTGTCATGCATCCAGCCACCTTTTTCAGCCTTCAATTTCCATTGTACATTGTCCCCCTTTCTCTAAAAGAATCCTTACATTTTTAAAACCCCACATGATTTATATACACCTAAGGTTGCATCCTTTAAAAAAATTCATCACCATTTATTTATTTTCGGGTGGGGAGGGGGAGGGTGCAGGAAGATATATAGTATATAAAAAAAATTACCTTTTCAAAAAAGAAATTTGATTTCATAGCCACGACCAAAATGGTTAGCGATAAAAATATACAATTATCAAACTGGTTAGTCAACCATAAAGGTAAATATTTTTGGATTAAAATGGAGAAAAATGCATTTTTAATCATATTTTTTACTTATTTCCTTATAGGTTTACTCAAATTTCAAGTATAGGCATCTAATGAGTACCCAGTCTACATAAACAAACACATTTTTCATGTATTTCCAGTTTATTTCACCATGGGTCTATCAAAAGTATGCAGAGTGGGTACTTGTTGGATGTTGAATTTAATTTTGCATCCAACGAGTGACTACACTTGAAATTCGAGAAAACCTATAAGGACATAAGTAAAAAATACAATTAAAAAATGTTGTTTTCTTCCTTTCCTTTTGAAAATTCATAATTGTTATTTTATTATTTCCCTTAGGAGACCCATTTTAGACCTCAAATTTCCGCTAATGGAGCCCCAACAAATTCATTAGAGGGGTGTGTTGATGACAAAACTGTAATGTTTTGATCAAAACACTTCGAACTTCGTAAAGCTAAATGAGGTAAGACATGAATGATACCTTGAATTTATAGCCTTAAAAAAATGATATAGACAAGTCATATTCATGAAGCCTAACATATAAGCTCTTATTCAATTTTTTATGTTTTCCAATTTTTATTAAATTATAAATTTTTATTCAACATAAAATTGAATAACACACACTCACACACAAGAATTATACTAAAAGAAATACAAATATTATGTTTTACTAATCTAAAAATATTAAATGGATATTTGAATCCAAAATACTAAAAAAAGAAAGAGAAAGAAAGTAAAGAAATTACAACAATGTTAAATGATATACAAAACATAAATAAATATTAGGAATGAAAAATAAATCATTTTAACAGTGAAATAAACTCAACAATGAAAGAAATGTAATGATCTTTTTATTGATTGACCCATAAACCAATCTTGGACAAAATAGTTTCTTCAAGTTCCTGCAAGAACTTGGACCAATGAAGACTTTGGAAACCAAAGATATAAAGAAAATCATACAAGGGCCTCGTTTGTCATAAAAAGATGCCCCATTTGAACATGGGACACATTATTATAACGATTGTTGCTTACACGCTTTGTGTGTATGTGAAAAAGCTCGTTTAGTTAATGGCAAGTATGACAATGGGAGGTGAGCGGGATAATACTCAAATGCTAATAACTGGTATAATATTGAATGAGCAGGATATAAACTTCATACGATAGAAATTATTTTCGTTTTTTAATGATGTGCCATATCTTGTTTCAAGTATACGGAAAATGAAATGTATGAAGTCATGGAATTTATTTTGAAATAGAATGAGCTTATTCTGGGTGGCCAAATGCTCCTTTCTTTTTCTAGATTAGCATCTAGGTATTTTAAGACTTTTAAAAAAAGACAATAGCATAAGCCATTCAAGAGATGAATTGAATAAAATGAAGGATTCATAATAGTTTGTTCACTTATGACAAGAGAAAAGGAGAAATACTTTTCTTCATAGCACTAGTGACCAAGATTAATGTGTATTTTCAAACCTAGCTTGTCCTCTTCATTTCTTCTAGAAACAACAAAAATGCATTCAACTTCCCATAAAAATTATGCTGAATTTGATGTCTGAGTGCATTTTGAGTGCAAGTTACTTCCAACTCCACTACTTGTTTCAAATGCCAAATGAAATGTTCAACAAAAGTTTGAAAAGATGTTCCCTAGTTTAAAAATTCTAACACACATTTTAGATTTGTTTAGGGGTGGAAGGATTTCATATTTATGAGCAGTACACCATCTATCAAATCGTGTAAATGAAACCATAATCAAGGCTTATGCCTGGTTGTGAGTACCTCATTCAACATATTATATATATTACCAAGGTTAACTTCTATAAATTGCATTGTGTCTTTGTCTCATGCAAATGGTATGACCAAAAACTATTTCCTGTTCTATGCAATGATGTGTTTTTCACTCTTGAAAAGATGTTCCCTAGTTTAAAAATTCTAACACACATTTTAGATTTGTCTAGGGGTGGAAGGATTTCATATTTATGAGCAGTACACCATCCATCGAATCGTGTAAATGAAACCATAATCAAGGCTTATGCCTGGTTGTGAGTACCTCATTCAACATATTTTATATATTACCAAGGTTAACTTCTATAAATTGCATTGTGTCTTTGTCTCATGCAAATGGTATGACCAAAAACTATTCCCTGTTCTATGCCATGATATGTTTTTCACTCTTGAGATTGATTTTACAAATTTTGGTATATTTTTGTCTCTTATCCGAATAATACAACCATCAATTTGAAAAAATCATATATACAAGTTACAAAACAAACTTGCATCCATTAAGTTGTGCATAATCCCAAACATGCAAATCAAATAGTTCCAAAGCTTCCAATTGGTCCTTGTTTATTATATCACTTGTTAATGTCATGTGAATGATCTAAATAGTCTATTGAGTGAAAACATTATATAATCATTTTGATACCTTGACATGTTGAATGTGTAGCTTAATAACCATATGAAGAGTCTTCAAAATGTAATAGACATTTAAAGAAAATTTAATGCTTCAGAATATATGCTTAACCACTATGAGAATGGCATTAACACCATTAGCTTCATCAACTTGATCATAAATTGCAACTACAACTTGCGCCAAAGATGTTTCTATGCAAATTAATTGTTTCCTATTAGGACCCCTGCTTATCTTTGTATTGTTTTTCATAATTTATAATAGGTGAATTAATGAGACAATATTTTGTTCTAAGACTTGCAACTCTTTGTAGGTTTCTTAAAATCAATTGGACCAAATTTTGGGTCAACAAATAACGGTGACTCCATAGGGTGGTCTTCTTATAGTAGGTCGGGACTTAGGATCTACGGTATTGTATTGTTTTTTTCTAGTTTCGTAGTGAAGCTAGGGGGATTGATTTGTGTCTGCACTTAACAATTAGCCTGATAACAAAATTGGTGACTCCACTAGGGAACCCCTTTTCCAAGGGAACCTTCTGTGTTTCCTTCTTACGGAAACATTGGTCCTCCTCACATCGCTACTTTGAGCCTTCCAGGTCTCACAATTGGATTACCAGTATGGTTGTTTTCCACTCAGGTAATCCCGAATGCAACTAGTGCTTATGTTATAAGCACTTTCCCCCAAGAGCATCAACCTCATGTTGATCCTTCACTGTATTTACTAGTAATATCTTCTTCACCTTATTCACTTGCAAGGTCTTCTTCCATTTCATCTTCTTCGTCGAGTGAAATCTCTCAAGCTAGTAACCCGGTGGATAAGAAAAAGAAGAAATGGAAGACTAAGAAGAAGAAAAATAAGCAAGGATCCACACTTCTAATCACTGCCGGCCATGTTGGAAAACAAACAGTTACTATTAATCGTGTTGGGAGTGTTGATGATGTCAAGATCATCCACACAACCCGTAAGCCCAAGTACCCTTGCAGGCTTTGTAAGGGTAGCCATCTTCTTAAAGATTTCCCTAGTCTATCCAAGGTTATATAAGTATGGTCTACACACCCTCGCCAACCCATGTCATCAGCCTCTGAACAACATGTTGATGACCTCCCGTCAACTAGTCAAGATACCATTGGGAAGAAGAAAAGTAGAGTCAAGTTCTTGTGTATGTTATGCAAAGGGAGTCATCTAACTCACCTTTTCCCTTGTATGGACGAAGCCTCGAAATTACTAGAAGACATGACTATTTCATAGCCCCAACTTCCAGCTTCTTATCGCAAGCTTACTCTTGACCCACCTATAGTTGATGGAATTATCAATCTGTCCCCTTCATCGGTCAGTCTGGTTGATCAAGTGGTTAATATGGTCACATCCTCAATTGAACCAGTTGACCAAATGGTCGATCTGATCCCATCCTCGGTCGATCCCACTCTCCCGTTAGAGAGTGAAACCCAAGCAGTCGATCCTTTTCTAACCGTCGACCCCATTCTCCCCTTGGAGAATGCAACCCAAGTGGTCGATCTGATCTCGTCATTGGTCGATCCTACTCTCCTGCTCGAGAGTAAACCCGATGTTTCTCACGTTTTTCTCATTGATACAGACTCTACCATGCTTGGGGGTCTCCTTCCTTCTCCACTGGAACCCCCTTAAAGTAATGAGACCATCCTTTTTAATTGGGATGTGCTAACTAGACCTCGTCTTCCCTCTCACATTCCTTTCCAGATTACAGTACAGGTTTGTGGTCTGGACATTCCTCAGACGTTGATAGATGAAGCTGTGTCCGCTGGTATTTTTTCTTCTCTTGCTTGACAAGCTTTGGTTGTCCTTAGCTTGCGCCATTTACGCATAATCTATTAGCTTTCAACAGAAGAACTAGTCACCCTTTAGGGATCCTTCCTCAGTTTCTCGTCACTTTGGGAGAGAAAACTGTCTCTATTGATCTAGACCCCTTGGATTTAGATTTACTCCTTGGGTGAAATTATGTCTATGCCATGAAAGATATTGTGTCCACTCTTTTTTGTGTGATATCTTTCAATCACGATGGTATAATTGTGACTATTGATCAGTTTTCGTTCATTGGTCCTGACTCAATGACCTCCCTACATGGTTCTTATATGCAGACGGTATCGCCCCCACCACAGGTCAATTATGTGGTGTTGTTTCCCATGCCTTCAACTGCCGATGCAAATGAGCCTCTCATTGTAAGCTCAATCTCTTATGATTTGGATTTAGTAGTTGACATGGTAATCTCTTCGATAGGGCTTTTGGAGCCTGACCTCCTTACCCCTATCATGGCCCTCGACATGTGTTCCTTCCAGAGTGTGTTTCTTCCGTCAAGTGAGGATATCTTGGAGGCCATGACCGAGTTTTATCCCATGACATGGTGTCCTTCCAGAGCATTGTCCTCTTGGAAGCCGTGATCAAGAAGAGAATCGTTGAGCATGGTTTTCTAATTTCAATCTCGTTAAAAAATAAAACCAGCTGTGAGGATATTTTTCACGTCTCTAGGGATTAAACCTGGATTCATGAGCATAGTTCTTGTTCTTGTGTCAAGCTCGTTAAAAAATGAAATAGATTTTTCCCCCTCTTCGATTGAGTCAAGTACTTCATTATGTATAATATTTGAAGCTTCTTTTCATCCTCATGTGTCGTTGGACAAACTGAAACTTGGGGGGCAATGCTTTCAGCCTATGGACTTCATGCTGAAGTTATGTTGCTAGCTTCTTAAGATGGGGGCTAAGTACCAACCATCCATGTGTAATGCGTTGGGAAGTCCAAGCATAGTTTTCTATGGTTCAAGCTTGTGTAAAAATGAAACCACCTACCTCAAGCATAGTTTCCTTTGGTTCACGCTTGTGTAAAAATGAAACCAGGTCCAAGCATAGTTTTGTTTATTTTTTAAGCTTGTGTAAAAATAAAATCTATCCCAAGCATAGTTTTGTTTTGTTTTAAAGCTTGCGTAAAAATGAAAAC
>SNQJ01S0093709.1:35413-65774 GCA_010110895.2 Picea sitchensis | reverse complement strand
GTCGTAAGGTCCCTTCCAACTGTCCTTCGTTCCCCAAACACTTCCACTCCAAGAATTATGAGAGCATAGATCTGATAATATTCACAATCTATCTTGACAAAATGGCTCGTCTAGCCAAGCTAACAATCTCCAAAGCTCAATCCAATCCAAGCTAATCCCAAAATCTACAAAGCTCCAAAGCTAACCTTCTCCATGAGAGCTCCTCTCTTTTTATAAGTTGAAGAGGATAAGGTGAGGAGGTTAGGATGATCCCACTAAATCATGAAAGCAAGTAAGATCCAAACCATTCAGATGCCACCTCACCATGGAAGTTTCTCCTTCTAGAAGCATCGAGAAGATGCTCGTTTTTCCCATGTATGAGCATTTTCTCACCCTTCCTATATAGCAACCTATGAACACTTCACAACCTAGCTATGGTGCAACCTATGAAAATCAGGCATTTTTTCACCCTTCCTATATAGCAACCTGCGAACATCCTCTTTAATAGGGTTTTTACAAAGGAGAATGCAACTTCTTTTCTCAGGAAAAGTTCTTCTCCCTTTTTTCGTCAGGAACTCAGGCCACTGACCCCTCTGAAGGCAATAGATAGGTTTACATAATTAACGGTCATAGGGATGAAAAAAATAATGTGTAACAGAGTCCAAAAATTATATTAAATGAAGGGGATGTTGAATATTGCAACATTCAAACCCATGAGGATCCCAGGATCATTAAGATGTCTAGAACAATCAGCCCTGAAGTCAGGAAGAGATATATCAATTTAATGAAAGAATTCCCTAATTTATTTTCTTGGAGCTATGAAGATCTGAAATTTTATGACACTAGTATAATGCAACATGTGATCCAAATCAAGGAAGATCACAAACCTTTCAAATAGAAATTTAGAAGGATAAATCCTTTGTTGCTGCCCTTGATTGAGAAAGAGATAAAGAAGCTATTTGATTCCAAGATCATAGTATCCCTGAGGTTTTCTAAGTGGGTGAGAAATCTGGTGTCGGGCAGGAAAAAGAGTGGGGAAATCAGGTTGTGTGTGGATTTCATAAATCTGAACATGGTGTCTCTAAAGGAAAACTACCCACTGCCTAAGATGGATCACATTTTACAGAAAGTGGTTCATTCTCAAAAAATGTCAATATTGGATGGTTTCTCTGGATACAATCATATTATGGTGCACCCTGATGATCAAGAAAAGACAGCATTCACAACACCATGGGGCACATTCGTGTATGCTAAGATGAGTTTTGGGCTCATGAATACAGGGGAAACATTTCAAAGAGCTATGGACATAGCTTTTGTTGTTTAAAAACACAAATTCATTGTTATCTACCTATATGATATCACTGTATATTATGTTTTAGAAGAAGAACACCTCAAACATCTAAGAAGGGCATTTCATAAGTGTAGAAAGTTCGGCATCTCGTTGAACCCCAAGAAATCAAATTTCACCATGGAATATGGAAATTTGTTGGGCCACATTATTTCAAAGATATATCCTAATAGAGTCGAGGCAATCTTGAAAATTGGCATACCCAGAAGTAAAAAAGAGGTGCAATGTTTCCTGGGAAAGGTGAATTTTTTGAGAAGGTTTATCCCTAACCTTACTAAAATCATAAAGTACATTACTAGCATGCTCAAGAAAGGAAATGAAATAAAATGGACCCCTGAAGCCAAAAAATCCTTTGAGGATATTAAGGTGGCATTGACCAAGGCTCCAATACTGTCTAATCCTAACTTTGAAAAGGATTTTATTTTGTTCTCATTTGCTTCAGAGCACACAATTCCTGGGGTTTTTCTACAGAAGTATGAGAAGAATTTTGAGAATCCCATAGCATATTACATCAAGACATTGAGGGATGCCCCCTTAAGTATGATATCATGGAGAAGTAGGCATATGTACTAGTCAAGGCCTTGAAAGAGTTTAGAGTTTATATCTTTCATTCTCGTACTACTGTTTATGTACCCAGTATTTATGTGAAAGACATCTTAACCCAGCCTGATCCTGAAGGGAAAATGAGTAAATGGATAGTTGTGTTGTTATAATATGACCTTGAGATCAAACCTACAAATTTGATCAAGGGACAGGGGCTTGCAAAGTTGATGGCACATACCAATTGTGAACTCTTAGGAATAAATTTCATGGCTGAATTTTCAACAAGTGCAGAGGAAGAAAGAGCTCCTTAGATATCCCAAAAATTCCTTGACTCCCCATGGTATACAGATATCATTCACATGTTGATAAATTTGCAGAATCCTCCTGAATTGAGTAAAACGAGGGACAGATTTTTAAAACTGAAAGCAACAAAGTTTTGTATAGTAAGTCAATATTTATATCGGAAGGATCCAGGGGGGATTTTGTTGAGTTGTTTGTTGGAAGAAGAAGTAGAGAAGACCATCAAAGAGTTCCATAAGGGTTACTGTGGAGGCCACCATTATTTGAAAACCACTGCGCACAAGATTTTGAGGGTTTTGTTCTACTAGCCTAGAATTTTTTCTGATGTCTATAAAGATGTTTCTAGATGTCGTGAATGTCATATTTTTTATGGGAATCGAAAATTATAGCCTCCTTCTTTAAAACCCATATCTTATGAAGCTCCTTTGAGACAGTGGGGCCTTGGTTTTATAGGAGAAATACATCCACAATACTCATCTCAGCACAAGTGGATTCTAACAACAACAGATTACTTCACTAAGTGGATTGAGGCAGTTCCCACCAGGCAGGAAACAGAGGTTGTTATCATCTAGTTTTTGGAAGACAATATTTTGTCTAGGTTCGGATGTCCAATCAAAATCATCAAAAACAATACAGCATCATTTAAATCCAAAAATATGGAGAAATTTTGCAGCGACTACAACATAATTCTTGGCCAATACACTTCTTATTACCCTTAAGGCAATTCGTTGGTCGAGTCATCAAACAAGAGCTTGACCGGAATTATAAAAAAATTGTTGCAAGATAACATAAAGGCTTGGCACAAGAAGCTCATCCATGCACTATGGGTTGACATAATCACCCCAAAGAAGTCTATCGCCACCTCACCTTTCCAGATTTTTTATGGCACAAAGGATATTTTTCCTACTACATTGGGGTTTCCAATGATGAGGTTGTTACAGGAACAGGATGCAGAAATAGATGCCAACTAGAGAAGAAAGGATGAACTAATCAGTGTCCAGCAAACCAAGGAAAAGGCCTTCAACAATGCTCAGTTGCACCAAGACAAGATCAAAAAATATTTTGACAGGAATACCAAGGAGGATGACTTCAAACCAAGAGAATTGGTATTAAGATGGTATGCCAGAAATGAATATATGGGAGAGCATGGGAAATTTGACCACCTATGGTTGGGACCGTTCAATATTGCAGCATACCATGGAAACAATGCATATCTGATAGAGGAAAGTAATGAAGACATCGTTGGAGGAGGGCCTATGGATTGCAGGTTCCTCAAACATTATATTGTTTAAACAATCATCATCCCTTCCATCCATTGTACATAAGTATTTTCATGTTTTGCATGAAGAAATTGAAATAAAAGAAGCATAGTTGAAACCCGAGGTGAAGGCCCGAAGTTATGCTGAGTAGATTTTGAATTTTCTAAATAAAGGTTTCTAGATTCGGATTGCAGGAATAAATCACAACCCAATGGGTAGGCACTTGGTCTACCATTCTTTTCTACCTCGCAGGGAGGATAGCATCCCCAGTTGGATCCCATGTTATCACTACTACAATTTTTAGATGGAATCCAAGTTTCGGGACTTAGCGAGAGGCTAAACTGGTGTAGAGGCACGATAAACTAGAGGATGGGGACCTATATGGTAGAAGGAGGATAATTCTATCGGAAGTGCGGAGTTGATGGGACCCCGAGGGCCACAGATCTCGAGCGTCGCATATCAATAGTCAGGGATCATATCAGGCGGAGAACTAGCGCGAAGGTTAATTCTTGAAAGCGGGCCGATAAAAATACCATAGTTTCGACTCAGGACCATGTGGCACCACCGGATGCATTTCGGGGTGAAAATAATTCTACCCCAAACCGCTTTGCCTCCTCCCCAAAATCGGGAAGCATATATAAAGGGGGGACCCTTGTCATTATTTTTTGTTTTTTCAAATCGTTGGAACGTTGAAAATTGGTGCGACCGCTCCCTTCATACTGAAGCTCAACAGTGCACCAAATTCATGTGTCTTCCACTCATTCACAGGTATTTTTCATCATCTCCATGGATATTGGCATTTTTTCTATAACATAGAAAGATCCCCTGCTAAACGAAGAAGCCCTCATTGACAGAGACTATGATGTGTTCGACACCGAAATAACTGTCTCACCTGTCTCCTTGTCTACAACCAATTTGTTAGATAATGTAGGGAGACATATATCCTTTCTTGAAGTGGTCCAAGACTCCATATTCCCTTACGTCGTCGAAGTCGCACTCCCTTTCCCGAAATTCTTAGGTTGGTGTGCGAAACAATACTCACAGGAAGAGAAGGTAGTTTTAAATAAATTAGGTTCAGAGATCCTGTGTAGAGTAGATAGCCCGTCCATTCAATACGCCCTTAGAATACCAAAGTCCCCCTCTGTAGTGTCTAAACCCTTTGACGAATAAAATCTAGTTAAGATTTACAGGGAATGTCCCCCCGAAGTCAAAAACCTATTTTTGCAGAAAATTGTCAAACCCGAGCATTATTCTAGGAGTCTATCCTTGCCAATGAATGTAAATTTCATGGTTTTCAAAATCCAGTGGGCATGTTCCATACTCAGTCAGATTTTAGGTCTAGATAATGGTAAATATGTAGTTGAGGTCATGTTAGGTTTTTTGTTAACATTTTTCCAGTAAGAGTCTAGCCAATCAGTCTGTATCATCTTTGAAGGGTTCATAGTTGATAATGTACTCAAACAGCTAGTGAATTTCCAGTCCCTAAGGAACTTCAAATATTACACATACTTGTTAAAGATGTTCCTGGAGACAAACAAGACAGATTTCCCTGAAGAAGCATTCATCTCAACCAAATGCAAAAGAATCACAATTCTCATTTTCATAAATAAGATCATATCCAGAGTTTACAGCCCGATCTTCAACTCCAGTCTTCCAAGAGTCCTGGAGGACATGAAAATTTATTTGCAGCCAAATCCAGAAAACGGAGTGGAATATTGGGTTTTGTTCATGCATTCTACAGTAATTTGGGTATATGATTTTCAAGAGGTACCTTACCTTCTACCTATTTTTCTGACACCCAACATCTTTTCCCTAGAGTTCAGCAGGAAAAGAATCATCTCAGAGATGGAACATTTTCTGAAAATGCACAAGGTGTCCAACCTGAAATTTCCTTTCATCATGGGACCCTTTGTCGTGAAGACTAGATCATGCTTATCTCAGATCTAGGCCAAACTCAAGGAGTTTGTATTTGCACAGCTACAAGGGATAATATATGATCCACATCAGGTCATATCTAAAATAACATTGATGAGCAAACAATCCCCTTATGAACATGAGTATGTTGAAGGTTTTGAAAAATTAGCAAATTTAGAAACCTATGTTGATATGGAATCCATATTGCAGCCTGCTCAAACACAACAAGTAGGGACAAACCTACAGCATACTTAGAAACAACAGAACTCTCAGAAGTTGATACTCCAAGTTCCAAAAGTAACTGTCTACACCAAGAGAAGCAGTTCAGAGTCCCTAGGCACCAGTAGTCAACAAACTGCTCCCAAGAAGATAAAAATCACACAATCTCCATAGATAGTAGATATGGAGGAAGAAGAGCCTAAGGAGCAAGCAAGTATGGATATGGTGGAGAGTGGCACCAGTGATGAAGAAGCTGGTAAAAGAAGAATACCCCAAAGTGAAAGCATCTCAAAAGCTTTCAGCATCAAAAAACACATTTTTGATAAAACACCTAGAGCAGCCTATCAATCTAAAGAAGAATTAGCAAAGCAATATGCTATGAAAGGAAGCTTGGCCATGAGTGAAACAAGAGAGTTGATACCTTAGGTAGAAAGGATTTCTAAGCATAATTCTTCTTTGTTCTCAGTCTGGGATATAGAGAAGACACTCAACACAAAAGTTGCAGATGAGGCTAAAGTGTTTGAGATTAAGCTACATTATGAAAACAGCAGTGCCCCAGACAAGGTGAAATTCCACATAAACACCAATGACATGTTGTATTCGGACTACCTGGGTCTGAGCTTGAAGATTTCAAGGTTGAAAACTCATGCACTTAAGTTGGATGGATAGTTGAGACAAGAGAAAGCATCCAGTAGATATTGGCAGACTCAAGTCAATATATTAGAATTTGAAGGCCCTCGGGTAGTGAAAACTTCCTTATAATAGAAATACAAGTTGATTCAAAGCTTGAATAAAAAACTAAATATATTTTCCACTGAGCATCCACAAACAGCAGAGTTGGTTACTCTAGAACAATAAAAAGAGGCATTTCAAAAGGAAGCATTGAATTACAAGGCCAAAGTATTGCAGTTGGAGAAAGAAAAGGTAAATTGGTCACAAAGATAGACATAAGTATCAAACATGGTTGTAGTTGTACCTTTTACTACAAAAATTGGTCCAAGCGCTAAAGGACTTGTCCAGGCTATGTCACAATTTAGCCTGAAGGAAGGAGAAATCAAGAGCCTTAAGGGAGATATAGAAAAGTTGCAACAAGAAATGAGAATATGGCCCAATTCCAGAAAGAGAATCAAGCTTTATAGGAAAGAGTAGACAAGTTGAAGACAAGGTTGAAAGGAAAAGGACTATTGTAGGGAGCCAAACACGTCATTTGGGATTCTATTGTTGATGAACCTTCCAAGTTTAATGTGTACCTAAATTTCATAAATGATAAAGATAGCATGGTCATCATAGCTAGGAGCGGGTGCACTGTTGTGAATGAGACGTTGGTGAAAAAACCCTCAGAGTGCGCACAAAATGCTATAAATCTGTTGAATTACACACCTACCTCTGAAATTTAGACCATTGGGGTAAAAGACAGGACTACATTGATCATTTGTGCCAGGAGGATCATTGCCAAGCATAACTTGCTTAAATCAGTGCATACCAAGGCCATGCAGATGGAGCAGAGTATATAGAAATTCAAATATTTGTTTGAAGAGTTGTTCATCAAAGGCCTCCCACCATTTTGGGATGGTAAAGTAAAATTGTATGATCAGGAGGAATACAACTCTCTCCTCACCCAATGCAGAATGGATCACTTCAATTTTGAAATCTTGGAGGAAAACTTGAAGGGGACAAACGTGGTGGAGTATTTGACCACATATTTTGAGATCTTGAATCAATTCAAGACAGTGAAGATCAGACTGTCAAACATGAATTATGCCTCTTTCATTGACCTGAAGATCCTGATCGAGGAAATGATGGATTATGAGATCCCTTCTGACTTGCAGTGGAAGGAGATAGTGCGGTTGGGCAAAACAAAATGAAGTTTTCCAGGAACTAGCAAATAGCCTCCAAGTATCACCAAATTGGAAAGTTCGACGGAGGGCCAAAGTAGGACAGATGCGAGGACAAAAGTCGAGAAGTCAGAGAAATCGGTCATTAGTTTATGAAACGTTTTTTATTAATCATTGTAAATCGGTTCACATACCGAGACTGTCAGTTGAAATTATTGTAGTCAATTTTAGAAGATGAAACCTTTCAGTTCAGCTATTGTAATCGGTTTCTAGTAGAAAGGAACTTGAAATTGTATAAATGATATAGGTTCTGAATGTATTAATGTTGGCAGAAGTGGGGCACCTTCTTAGTTGTTCTGAACTCTATTGTAAATTTCTGGAACTGAATTGAATACATATGCAGAATCTTTTGAAGTCTCTATGAAAATATTCTAATGGTGGTGATATGAGTTTTGTCTCATTTCATTGTATGTATTTCTTGTGTTCTTTAATTCCATTTGCATTTTCTTCTGTTTAAATTGGATAGTTAAAAGCTCAGAATTCATCTTATGATAATCTCGGCTTAAGTGATTTAAACTGAGTAATTTTCTTCCTAAATTGTAGTCAATTTTAGAAGATGAAACCTTTCACCAAATGTATTGTAATTCTGCTTAGTAGAAAGGAACTTGAAATTGTATAAACGATATAGGTTCTCAATGTATTAATGTTGGCGTATGGGGCACCTTCTTAGTTGTTCTAAAATATATTGTAAATTTCGAACCGGTTTGAATACACATGCATAATCTTTTAAAGTCTCTATGAAAATATTCTAATGGTGGTGATATGAGTTTTGTCTCATTTCATTGTATGTATTTCTGTGTTCTTTAATTCCATTTGCATTTTCTTCTGCTTAAATTGAAGAGTTAAAGGCTCAGAATTCATCTTATGATAATCTCGGCTTAAGTGATTTAAACTGAGTAATTTTCTTCCTGGCACTCGTAATCTATTTCAAGAATGCTCACGTGCCATTTCATTTTCTCCCTCTTCCTACACTTTTCTTAAATATGAATTTGCAACTTAGGTTCAATCGTTTCATTTAGCCTTTTATCCTCTGGAGAGTTCTATTGGTCGCATTATTGTTTTCATTCACTTTCATAATTTTCACTCCATAGCCCTAAGTGATGCAATTCTTCCTTGCCGTGCCAACTTTATAAAACCCAAAACAAACTAAAAATCTAGCCACTGATTGCCAAAGAAATATCAAGTGACCCGAGAGAGCCCTCTCCGAGTTGAGTAAGCTAGTTCCCATCTCTAAAGTTGGTTGAAATAGTTACCTATGTTGTTTTTCTTAATGTACCAACAAAATTTTATGCAGTGCTAACACCTTCATTGTGGGAGGAAGTGCTAGCTCATAAAAGCAAGATGTCCCACTCTATCCAAAATTTCAAAGGGTCCAAGAAAATACCGAAGTTATCATCTTCGCACAAGCTCCCATCCTCAAATAGATTTTCCCTTGCCCGGGTCTAACTCGGAGATACACATGATCCCCTACTTTGAACTCTCTAGGATTCATTTTCCTATCTGCATAGCTCTTTTGTCTATCCTAGGCTATTTTCAAATTCTGTCTAATCTGAATTACTTGTTGTTCCATTTCCTTTATGATGTCTGGCATGATTGTAACTTTGTCTACTGGGTTGTTCCATCTGATTGGAATGTTTCATTGTCTTCCATAGAGGGATTCAAAAGGGCTCATTTTTAATGACTCTTGATAGCAATTGTTGTAGGAAAAGTATATCAGTGGTAGCTAGTATTCTCACTTCTTGGGTTGATGCATTACATGCATCCTTAGCATGTCTTCCAACACTTGGTTTACCCTCTCTATATTCCCATCAGTTTGAGGGTGATAGGTTGTACTAAATAGCAATTTTGTTTCAAAACCAGCAAACAAATATTTCCAAAAGTTTGAAGTAAATTTTGTATCTCTGTCGGATATAATTTCCTTAGGCATGTCATGTGGTCTAAATATTTCTTTCATGAAAATAATGGAAATATCTATTTCCTTGCAAGTTGACTTGACAAGTATGAATTGAACAACCTTGCTCATTTTTTCCACAACTACCATGATGGCATCGTTCTGTTTGGTTGATTTTGTTAATCATGTGATGAAATCCATGGAGATGGTTTCCCATTTCCATTCGAGAATTGGTAGGGGCTGCAATAGCTCTGCTGGGTTCCGGTGTTCTACCTTGACATGATGACATTCTAGACACTTAGTTAAGTAATCAACTATGTCCTTTTTCATTCCATGCCAATAAAATAGTTTCCTATTGGTCGTGATCATTTTTTCGATAACCAGGATGACCAGTATATGGTATTTTGTGTAGTTCATCCATTAT
Source organism: Picea sitchensis (assembly GCA_010110895.2). Lineage (NCBI taxonomy): Eukaryota > Viridiplantae > Streptophyta > Pinopsida > Pinales > Pinaceae > Picea > Picea sitchensis. Next base: position 56,002 of record SNQJ01S0093709.1, on the reverse strand, counting down.
GAACCTCTTCAATTCATCACAATTAAGAATATACAATATTCCCTTGTAAGTTAGCAAGCCATAATTAAACATATGATAGCCTTCATACTTCAGCCCTGTGGGCTCTTTCTTTAGGTATGATGCCACAGTCATGAAAAATGCATATGTTTCTTGTGCACTTTTGACTCTCTCTTTGATGTCTAATTCACCAGTGCTTACAGCTGCCAAGTGAACCACTTTCATACGTCTACTAAGGGGATCAGCCACCCTATTCTCCTTTCCTTTGATATGTTTTATTTCGAAATCAAACTCACTAAGGAGAGCCATCCACCTAGCGTGTCTCACATTGAGTTTTTGTTGTGTTGGGGGGTCATAAATCCCTTTAACTCAACAGTAGGATCCAAACCCTCCATTGAGGCCCAATTATACTCTGCATCGTTTAATGGTGGAATGGTTCTCCAGATATTTTGATCCGTCCAATTAATCGATGGGCTTTATGTAGTGATTGACAGGATGTCTTCTTTCGAAAGCTCCTCCTTCAATTTGAACATTCTCTTTTTTGTATTTTCTCTTATAGGTGGCACTGATACAAGATAAATGTTGGTATAATCCAGTTGGGAAACAAAGGGTAAATTCTTAACTACCGAAGAAGGTTGAACTTGGGACAACCCTCATGCTCAAGCATGCAAGAAATGATTCTTACACCTATGACAAGCCTAGTACTAATACATAAACTTGTTGGAATTTCGATTATTGACTGAGATACAATTTATCAAAAGAGACCATACATGCAATAAATGATGGCAAGAAAAATGGTTTCCTTATCTCTAATCACCAATCACACATTAAAAAAACGATTTGTTTACATCATTAGAGGCAAGAATTATAAAAATATTGAATCAGATAACTTATCAACAGATTCATAAACTCTTACCTATTATAGCATCCATTCATGATATAAATTTGGAAGTAATTCCTCCTTATGATCCAATCACACACACTTTTGATGAAAACATAAACTTGTCTTAGGTCCTAAACGAGACTTCTCAATTAAAGTGGCTCTAAAATAGTTCTTTACAATTCCAAAAATGAGGGTCTTTGCAAAAACCATCGACCTCTTCTAACAGGTCAATCCTCTTATTTATAACATGTTATTAACTAAAAATAGCTATCAAAAGTGCAAGATAAGTAACACAAGAAATCACCACATGGCGCTTTCATCTCTCAGTCTTATAAGAGTCATCAAATGGTTTCACTTGAGTGGATGACTCTTTCATACTCCGACCATTTGACAAATATTTCCTCGCGTGTGGTGGCATACGTGAATCTGTGTTGGTCCATCGGGGCCGAAAGGATCTCCTTTATCTCCACTTCCCATGCTTGATACTTGACTACTTTAGCACTTAACTATTGTAACATTGTCTGAGCCTTGATCAGGTGCTCCATGAAGTGTTGTAGTTGACCTGGTGCCATGTTCGCCACCTTTTCTATCTATACAGCCCACGATGAGTCTTGTTCGAAATGTAGTTTGACTATGTCATGCAAGTCGACAAAGTCATCGGGTGTGTCGAATTCTAGTAGGTCGATATCTCTCATCGCCCAATTGACCTTGGTCCAACTCATTTCGCAATCGGACCAATTCTCTTGGATGTCCTTATGAGTTTCTAGGGCCATTTTCACCCAATATTCGTTCGACTTCTTTATGCAGTCGATGTTGTTATCCCTTAGTACCCGAATGTCGTGCTCTTCGGCGTCTTGGCCCTGTTGAATCATGATTATGTAATCGATCCTTTCCATATCTTGGTGTTCTTTCTCATACCATATTTCCATATCCTTGCATGTCACCAATGCCACAAGGGTGTCTTCTTGGAAATCGGATATCCCTACAGTGAAAAGGTGTCTCTCATCCGTGAATTTACTGTAGGCATCCTCGAATTAGATTCTCAAGAAAATCATGGCCTGTGTGAAGTCCTGATAATATTTCTCCAAATGGCGTAGATGATCCAACTCCTTCATCACGACATCCATCTCATATTCATCCTTCCTCGCTCTATCCAGGGTGGCATCTGTGATTTCCATCCCTACGTCGATAAGCTCGGACGTCTTGGCATGCTTCGTGCTAATCAATTTATCCTTTGTGGTGATGAGGATGGAGTTGTCCATAGTAAGCCTCCTATTCTTGGTGGTTCTCCTCATGATGTATTTCCTCTTTTGGTCATAGGTGATGGCTTGTATATCGGTGACCTCATCCATGGGTTCGTGGATTTGCTAATCTCCCCAAGTAAGCATGTTTCCTAAGCTCCCAACGTTGTAAATCTATTCAAGAATGGGTTCTTGAACTTCTTCCGTATGTCCTGAAATTTTTTCCTCTGGTTGTTTCTCATCGGGAGGTAACGTATTGGCTAATATTGATGAATCAGGGGCAGGCTCAATATTTATTTGATAATCGGTTATCGAGATACTTATTTCCTGTTGTGGAATTCCTTCTTCTTGTTCGCTCTATCCTAGCTCATCCTTCATTTTATCCACTTGGGTCCCCCATGCATCAAGTAGCTCAACGTCTAAGACACTTTCGAATTCCTAGTCACTTTGTGGAAGGCTTTGAATTTGATCATCGGGAGCTGGGGAAGATACTTTATCAGGTTCCTTTTCCTCTGTGATATGTACCGGAGTCACCAGGGAAACATCCAAACTCTCCTTATCATCATAGATCGTTATTAAGTCATGTAGGGGTTTTTTTTCACTTGCTCTCCCTGATTTCCTTGTTATCTCGGTCTGAGACAAAACTCTCCCTGTTGATCCAACCTGTGGCATTGAAACTTCAAGATTATCTGACCATGTGGCTTCTCTAATTTATATCAGCTCTGGGTCGCTTGGTCCTTCCCATCTTTCAATTGGGTTTTCGAAAGGAACCCTAGTCATCTCTATGAGGTTCGGGTCATTCTACAACTAATCAATTACTCTCTGCGCCTATTACATTAGGAGAAATCCCCTTGCTTGTGCCTTCAGTGTAAAAAACAATCCCCTATTCTGCACCTTTTTTGCCTCTGTTTCTCTGATTTCTTCTCTGGCTCTGAGGGCCTCTTAATCCAACTACTCTATCGTTGTCGCATGTTCATCCATGCTCATGGCCTTGAACCTGGTCATTTTTGGGTCGTCCATCCTTTGCACCACCTCGTCCCAGTCTTGGGAATTCTCTGTGAATAATTTTTCCTCTAACTTATCGTGAGCATACGACTAGCATGATGGCACATGTGAAGCATGTTGCAGGACTAGACCCTTTGGATCGTTCTTGCGGAATTGGTCTGTCGGGAACCTGAATCCAAGTTGGCTCAGCCCTTCTTGTTTGGCTTGAGCGGTATCCTTTACCAAATAGAACCCTACATGGAAACCTTTGGATATGAAAGCGCGTTTCTTATCTTTGACTAGGGTAGTGTTGTAGCCCTGTGTTATCACCATTTAATTTTTTGGTGTGAGATTGAGATTTCAAGGTTGGTGAGGTGCTAAACCGATTTGGAATTCTGATAAATTTGGGGAACTGCCATAAATGGAAAAAAGGGTTAAATTTGATAGAAGTGTTAGGAGAATCGGGCTTGGAAGGGTATAAGATCATCGTCTGTCGAGATCAACGTTAGGAAATATTTTGGGGTTGGAAATAACATGGAGGCTAAAATGTCTAAGAAGGCCCAAAATTTCAACCGTAGTTTCCCACAAAGGTATGTGGCATCCTCAAATGCATTTCAGGGGAAAAAGTGGGTAAACTCAAAACCACCCCATCAAACCCCCGAAATCACGTGTTAAATGTCATTAAATGGGTCAAATCCAAGGGTCACATGTGGAAATGAAACTTGCGACCAGTCTAATCATCTAGAGATACCTGTTTAGATATCATTCGTCTATGCAGTTCCCAGTAAGTGCCGCCAAGTAGCCAATTTAATACTCATCATTGGGAATCGATGGTCAAACGTGAGAGGCCATTATCCCTGTAAGAACTTTCGTCAGTAGCCCATTATTAGCACGTGATGGTGAATGTTATTCGAAATGCAGGTGAAATTACTCTATTTTGAGTACTTGATGGTTTATTCCAGAGTGGGATACCTGTAAATCGAAACACTAGTCCAATTCATATGAAGTTGAGGGACATAGGCTCGTGTTCTTTGGAAAACTAGAGAGAGTTGAGGAGAAAGATCTAGTGGTTTTCAGCAGACCAGGAAATTCAAATAATATGATAGGGCTATCAAGTAAAAAGATAAAAGGGCATGTTGTGAACTTCCTAACAGCAAAATCTCATGGAAAATCTATTGATGAGCCAAAATTAGATGAAAAGATCGGGTTGAATCCTATTATGAGGGATTTGATCATTAATGGATATGCAAATAGATACTACACACAATCTGGCGAAAGAAAAGGGAAGAAACAACAAAGGGAGGAGGTTAACGCTGGAACGGTCAAAAGTGTTGAAGAAGATCAACCTAGCTGGCTTGACACATTAAAGGAATAAATTGAAAAGTTAAAATGAAGCTACATTCCAGGCTAAATCGTGTATGTTTCAGGGAATTTTGTCATATTGTAGACAAATGGAATTTGGTGGAAAGATCCTAGGTATTTTGGTTTCTATTTGTAACTTCCCCGAGAAAGTAGGAGTTTGGTTTTGATAATTTATGCTCTCTGGAACCTATGTTTATTTTTGGAATCTTAGAGAAGATTATCTATTTTTTCGGTCTCATATGTAATTTATCTATATATGTTGTTAAAAATATAAATGAAGGGTTCGACCGGTGAGATAGGGGCATGCCTTTGTAGTAGGAGAACTTTGTGATTTCTTATGAATTTTAATATAAGAAGAGAAGGTTTTCTTAGATAGCCGAGATTCATCATGGTGTTGATGTTCTGTATGTTTTCTTGTATTTCATATTCATGAATGTGTTTTGCTGCTAGTGATAATATTTAAACAAAAGAAGGAATTCATCTTGTTAGTGCTCCTTCTCATATTGATTATACTTGTTATGTGTTTATTGGTTTCTGGTTCATAATTCACCCTTCATTGGTGCTTTGTCTTCGGTATCCAACCTTCATGTTTCTTCTTCTCAATCTATACCAAGAGATTCGTCCTCTATTAGACACCTCTTGTCATAGTGGTCTTTCCTTTCTCTCCCACTTCCATCTCATATCACTTATTTGGTTGAACATCATGCCTATTTTTCTTTTGTTCCCTCGGGAATACATAGCTTATAAATCTTCAGATGATTTCAGGAATTGACCCCATTTCCCAATGGCCCTATTCTCTTGTTTGTCCTACCACTTTTTAAAATTTACCCTATTGCAAAATCTAACCTCTGTGTGTCCATTGCCAAATATTTTTTGAGTATTTTCAATATCTATATGTCTGATAGATCCCTCTCTGGTTGGAAGGGTCAGGATCCAACCTAAAGTTGGTTGAAACAATTACCTCTATCATTTTTTCATTAGCCAAACAAATTTACAGAGTGTTAACATTATGGCGTCGTTGCCGAGGATGAAGGTGAAATCCTCCCTAGGAGAAATGAAAAAGTTCAGATCTGAGTACTGATGGTGAAGAGTATTCAGACACAGAAAAGTTGTATATCATTCACCTGGTGACTCCATTTTCAAGGATCTAGAATTCAAAATTTTCTTGGCGACTCCACTGCCCAAAGACTCAGTAGCCTGAAGATTTTATTGGTGATTCCACTCAATCTTCAAATGTGATTTATGGATTACACTAGAATATGAGACCCTTTGACAGAGGTATTAAAGGACATCATGGGAGAAAACAAGTACCTAAAGTTGATTTTTTTCCAAGACACAATATTTTTTTCTATTAATTACCTTTTGTCTTTTCCTGAACATGCTAAACAAAATTTTCTTTGCCTGTTGCATGAAAATGATGATCACAAGAATCTTGAAATTGTATATCCTCCTCTTAAATTTATACATATGTCTCCTCATTTTATCACTAATTTTGATCAAAATCTCCCATCTGAGCCATGTGGTATTCATAACCAAGTCGATGAGCCTCGTGAAACCAAGGATGATGTCTCACCTCTTATACTTGATCCAACACCCTCCAAGATTAAGCATAGATACAGTCCTTTGAAATTACCTAATACCCTTCATGATTTTCCTCCAAAGCACTGTAAGTACCTCCCTGTGTTTGATGGGGAATCTAATGCCACCACATCTGAGAAACACATCCAAGAGTTTGAGAATTTTATAGATTTGTTTGAGATTAACCATTATGATGTTTGTATGAGGGAATTCTCTCAATCTTTGAAAGGAGATACCAAAGAATGGTTTAAACATATGCAGCCAGAGACAATTAGTTCATGGGAAGAAATGAAGAGTGTTTTTTCGAAGATTTGGGGAAAGAAGAAATATTTGGATCTACAACTTATAGAATTCTATGCCTTGAAGAGGAAGAGAAATGAAACTATTTCTACTTTTAGTAGAAGGTTTTCCAATATTTATTACAATTTTCCCAAAGAAATTCAACCCATTGAAGTTGTTTCCATGATCCATTATGCCACTACTCTTCATTCAAATTTGTCTTTCCTCCTGATGGAAAGAAGACATAAGTCCTTACAGCAAATATTTAATGATGCTCAGGAGATTCAACACAATATCCAAGCATGTGAATAGAATTGAAATGAGGAGTTGGATGCTCAAGAACATGAAAGCGAATATGGACATAAAACAGTTGATTGGAATCTTGAACAGAGAATTAATAATATCATAGGTCCTTCTTAAGATTTTAATGCTAATGACTTTGCAAAAGATTGTATTCCACTTATTGAAAAAGGAGGTGCTAATTTAGCTTTTGATCAGTCCCACGATAAGCATGGGGTTGATTATTTTATATATTCATTTGTAGACAGTCAAGAAGATGAATTTGCAAATCAGTTTGTTGAAGAGCGGGTTGATGCTTGTTAGATGACATTGCAGATGTTGCTAAGTTGCCTATATATTATGAAGATGATGATGATTGTGATGTCGACTTCCTATAACAACTAATTGCATGTTCTCTATCAGAAAATGTTCCTTTTTAGTAGTGTAATGAGAGCAATCAACCTACATATCACAGTTACAAAGAAAAAATTATTGAATTAGCTAAAGGGAATTCTTTACCTTTATGCTTTTCTTCATTTAAATTGTTTCAATAAAGTTCTAATATCATCACTGAAGAAAAGGAAGGTGTGATGATGTCAAATCATGTTGATTCATTGGAGAAAATTGAAAAGAAATTGTAGCCATTGGTCAAAAATGAAGTTGAAGATGAGTGGGTTCATCAATCCAGAAAAAATTGAAGAATGTGCATATGACAGTAGTAAAGAGAATGAAGAAGGTTTTGAATCGGGTGAAAGAACCTTTCCATTGTGCTTTGCTTCTTTCAAATTGTTGAAGAAAAACGTTTATAATGTTTCAAATAGAAAATCCTCCAGGCATGAGGTTGAATATGAAGAAAGAAGTGGACTTACAAATGAGAGTTTTCTTCTGTTATGTTTCTCTTCCTTTGAATTGTTAAAAATAAATCATGGGATAACAGAGGAAGTTGATAAAGGAATTGTTTTTAAAGGTCATTTTCCTCCTCGTGAACTTGATGAAGATATTCAACAACATCTCCAAGAAAACAATGTACTCCATAGTTGTTTTCCTTACCCTATGAATGATGTGGTTGTTCAAATTTTAAGTGGCTTGGACGTGGATGAGGGATCTGAAACCGCATCTATGGAGACTTCAAGAAATGAACAAGAAAATGACATAGAGTTTCAGAAAAGAAACAATATCACGGTTCGATCAGAAACGCAAAAAGATCATAAAGAAGAAATTATTTTATTTGATTCCTTCAACGATTATGGTTTTGAAAATGTTCTCAGAATTGAAAAAGTAGAGCAAGAGAAACAAACACTTATGAAGGAGGCTTGTCCTTCTGTTTTGGTTCATCAAGAAGAAATTTTTTCTCATATGTTTCATGGCCCTGTGGCATGCTATATGGAGTGTTTTGACAATCAAAATTTACAGCTTATGATGGGTTGTAAGCTTAGGAATAAAGATGATGGTCAATCAACGTCAGCATTAAATATGGATTGCTTGCTACCAGGGGGTTTATTCCAGTCAGCACTATCTTGTAGTTCAAAGGATTTCCATTCCCAGCAGTCTCAGCTGATTTTTCAGCCTCTTGGTGGAAATTAATGGGTTAAATCACATGAAACCAAGAATGCAGTGGAAAAGGTGAAACACAAGTGTTTTTTTGTACATGTGTTGGAAGATCCATTTTCATTTTTGTTAGAAACAATAAACAGCCCCAATAATTTTCAAATTCTAAGATTTGAATTCATATGTAAATTATTGAATGAATTATCAGTAAACAGGCTTTGGAGCAAGCGCGTGCAAAGAAACCAGACAATAGATAAAATGATTGCATGGTTTCATTGGCATTATGATTTCATTTGATTGGGAGATCATTTTAGTAGTTAGGGTAAGTAGGTGTGAATAAGCTTGATGATAAAGCATTTTTTCAAGTTTATATTTTCAAATAAAGTGTTCAATTAGATTTTAGAAGTATATCCAACGTTCAGTCTCCAGGTGAAAGCAGTGTGCAAACTTTGGTTTTCAGCAGACATTCGTCACAGGTCAAAGAAGGGTACATACCTGTTTTGGGATCAGCTTGATGGATCAGGCACAGGGTCTATGCGTTCTTTTCTACCTCACTGGGAGGATTGCATCTCCAGTTGGAGCCCATGTTATCACCATTCAAATGTTTGGTGTGATATTGAGATTTCAGGGTTGGCGAGGTGCTAAACCGATTTGGAAGTCCGATAAATTTGGGGAACTACCAGAAATGGAAAAAAAGGGTTAAACTTGGCAGAAGTGTTAGGCGAATCGGGCTTGGAAGCGTATAGATCACCATCCACTAAGATCAACGATTAGAAAATATTTCGGGGTTGGAAAAAGAGCGAAGGCTAAAATGTCTAAGGGGGCCTGGAATTTCAACCATGGTTTCCTTCAAAGGTATGTGGCATCCTTAGATGCATTTCATGGGGGAAAACGGGTAAACTCAAAACCACCCCATCACACCCCCGAAATCACGTGTTAAATGTCATTAAATGGGTCAAATCCAAGGGTCATATGTGGAAAAGAAACTTGACGGTCAGTCTAATCATCTCGACACACATGTTTAGATATCATTCATCTATGCAGTGCCAGGTAAGAACTGCCAAATAACCGATTTAATACTCATCATTGGGATTCAATGGTTGAGCGTGAGAGGTCATTATCCCTGTAAGGACTTTCATCAATATCCCATGATTAGCACTTGATCGCGAATGTTATTTGAAATGCAGATGAAATTACTATATTTTGGGTCATTGATGATTTATTCCAAAGTGGGATACTTGTAAATCGAATCACTTGTCCAATTCATATGCAGTTGAGGGAGATTAGCTCGTGTTCCCTAGAAAGCCAGAGAGAGATGAGGAGAAATATCCAGCGGTTTTCAGCAGACCGGGAAATTCAAATAATATGACAGGGCTATCAAGTAAAAAGAGAAAAGGGCATGCTACGAAATTCCTAACAGCAAAATCTCACGGAAAATATGTGGATGAGCCAAAATCAGATGAAGAGATCAGGTTGAATCTTATTATGAGGGATTTAATCATTAATGGATACGCAAATAGATACTACACACAAGTTGGCAAAAGAAAAGGGAAGAAACAACGAAAGGAGGAGGTTAAAGATGGAACCGTCAAAAGCGTTGAAGAAGATCAGCCTAGCTGGCTTGAAACATTAAAGAAAGAAATTGAAAAGTTAAATAAAAATGAATCTACATGCCAGGCTAAATCGAGTATGTTTCAGGGAATTTTGTGATATTGTATACAAATGGAATTTGGTGGAAAGATCCCAGGTATTTTGGTTTCTATTTGTAACTTCCCTAAGAAAGTAGGAGTTCGGTTTCGATAATTTACGCTCTCTGAAACCGATGTTTATTTTTGGAATCTTGGAGAATATCATCTGTTTTTTCGGTCTCATGTGTAATTTATCTATATATACTATTAAAAAGATAAATGGAGGGTTCGAACAGAGAGAGAGGGGCATGCCTCTGAAGCAGGAGAACTTTGTGATTTCTTATGGATTTTAATATAAGCATAGAAGGTTTTATTAGATAGTCGAGATTCATCATGGTGTTGATGTTCAGTATGTTTTCTTGCATTTCATATTCACGAATTTGTTTTTCTTCTAGTGATAATATTTAAACAAAAGAAGGAATTCATCTTGCTGGTGCTCCTTCTCATATTGATTATACTTGTTGTGTGTTTATTGGTTTCGGGTTCATAATTCACCCTTGATTGGTGCTTTGTCTTCGGTACCCATCCTTCATGTTTCTTCTTCTCAAGCTGTACCAAGAGATTCATCCTCTTTTAGATGCCTCTTGTCATAGTGGTATTTCCTTTCTCTCCCATTGTCATCTCATATTACTTGTTTGGCTGAACACTATGCCTAGTTTTCCTTTGTTCCCTCAGGAATACATAGCTTATAAATCTTCAGACGATTTTAGGAATTGACCCCATTTCCCAATGTCCCTGTTCTCTTGTTTTTCCTACCACTTTTTAAAAATTACCCTATTCCAGAATCTGACCTCTGTGTGTCCATTGTCAAATATTTTTTGAGTATTTTCAGTATCTATATGTCTGAGAGATCCCTCTCTGTTTGGAAGGGTCGGGATGCAACATAAATTTGGTTGAAACAATTACCTCTATTGTTTGTTCATCAACCAAACAAATTTACAGAGTGCTAACACCCTGCAAGATGGTCTGATAGAAAATTTCTCCCACGACAAGTCGGTCTGGGATGTTGGTTGTGGAGCCTGATTATCTTCCTGATTCAAAGATCTTGGGTTTTTCAGCCGTGTTTATACCCCATGAAGAATTTACACCCCAGAAGTATGTACACTCTTCCACGCGGCAGAGTGCAAAGGGGTGGTACCCCCTCTACTGGGTCCGGGGGCAAGCAATCCCCCGACGGGGGTTCGGGGGCAGCTACCCCCTATGGGGGTTCTAGGGTGAAGCCCCTGAAGGAAAAATTGCCTTGTAAATGTATATTGTAATTTCATTGTAAATCTGGATCGTTCATTATGAGGTCTCATATCTAAAAGTAGAAATTATGTTAGGGTTTTTTCCCTAGAAGGCAACCCTCTGTTATGAGGGAAATGTATTGTGGATATGCATTGTGGTGAGTATTGTATTCTAAGAGAGGATTATGTGAGAGAAAGAAGCGGAAGTTATAGTGGGTTTTGTTGTAGGTTGTATCGCTTCATTTGTTGGATAATAATAAAAGAAGGACCTGACAATTTCTCTAGTGGATGTAGCCCACACTGGGTGAACCACGTAAATTTGTGTCTCTATTGTATTATGTATATTTTGTGTTTTGTTTCTTCATTTGTTTTATTTTATTGCTCCACGGTCCTATTTTTCTAACATGGGACATTAGATGGTAGGAGATGTGGTGCTCTGGTGGCCCTAAACACTCTTATGTAGGTGGTGCGCTCGTCCAAGTACCAATGGCTTACCTTGGATATAATTTTCTTGGCTACCGCCAATAGCCTTGGGAATTCCTTCTTAAAAAGAATAAAATAAATTCGGTCAATGAATTCATCGCAGATGAGGGAGTAAGATTTCTTATAACTATTTTCCCATAGCAAGCTGAATTAGACGTGGCCCGGGAGCTCTACAACATGTCATCTCGGATTCATACCAGCGAAGACGCTCCTAACGCACATGACATCGAGCATGTACAACGCCATGTAAAAAGTTGGTGCCTCTCCTTCCTTCGACGTCTGAGCCTAATACACACAGGTGCTTAGTTGTTTGGATATTATTGCTCCACAGTTGAAGCTGCACCCGACGATTGCGACTTTGTATGCCAAAGGCATCCAAGCTTCTGAAAACTTGGAGCAATCTTTTTATTCGTATAGATGGCATATGGGAGCCATTAAATATATGTATGGCTCTCTCAGGTTAATAGTATTGTACCATCCACTGCTCCAGTTGGTGAATTTATTGTCTTCCCTCCACCATGAGGCCATCAATCGGCTGGTGTTGTGGAGTTCATAGAACTTCACCACGAAGTCCGTGTTGAGCCACTCGTCCGGGTCCCTGAGCTTGTAGTATTTTTGGAGCTCTGTCGGGAGGAAAACCCCAACACACCCGCCATTCTCATCATTAATCCAACATTTACGCTCGTCCATGTGGTCTATGAGCCACTTCATGACCTCTATTTAGGGGAAAACAAGGAATCTGCTTGCCACCATGTGTAGATATGACCGTCGGATGTTGGGAAATAGCTAGTCACTGAGCATCCTTATGTCTGGGTCGTTGTGTGGGATATACTTCGGGTATTCTTCTTTGATAATATTATTTAAGAGATCCCCCCACTGTGGGAGCACCACCTTGGATCCAGTTCTTTCCTCTCTATTTCCAAAGGTCGGAGGTTAGATGAAAACCTTCTTTGTTGTTGTCTTGACAACAAGCTCTGGCCTAGGGATAAACTCCAACTTCCTCGTGGTTCCTAGAGAGCCTTCACCTGTCTCTGGTTCTTTCAGCTTTGGTGCTCTCAATGAGTGTCTGGTGGTTGGATTTCTTGATGGCATTGATCCTACAACTTTAAACATAATTTTAGAGGCTATTTAAAAAAAAAAATGGACAAACACATATAAATTATAGCTAGTGAATTGAGAAACTCTGATACATACCTTTGAATCTTATTAAAACCTGGTTTTTTTATAATCATGGGGTCGATACAGCCTTCAAGTTGCTCATCTTTCTTCTTCGGACACTATGTAATTCTCTTACGCGCAGAAAGAATTTTTTCACAACCACTCAATATATTTTAAACAGGAAAGATCTTACTGTGTCACATCAAACATTCAATTCGGGTTACGAGTGAATTTTCAATAAATATGTCGTTGAATCTTTAGAACTTAAATTCATTATGGGTTGACGTCAGAGGTGAGGGTGATGATGTGGTTTATCGTTGATTTCAAAAATGTTGTTTTGATTGGAGCACAAGGTAGAAACTAATGCAGGATCGAGTATTAATTATCTCCTTAAATGCCCAAAATCTGATCGTATCTAATGTTGAAAATGTCCTATCATGTCACCCTTTCAGTGGGTGGATCAGGGATCGGGGTTATGCTATGAAAATTTTAGTTGATACTCTCCTGTAAAATTTTTGATGTCGATCTATATTACCGTACAGTTTTGACACAATAAAGCTAACTCGGAGGTGTGACTAGGACCTAGGGGACCAAAAATGACTCGGGAAACAACTAGACCATACGACTCTCTTACCCGATAAAGACACATGGCGTTCAAGACCAGTGACTTAATTCGTTTGTATTAATCGGAGTCGAGGCTTTCCTTAAGCTATTCGTTTTAAAACAAACCTTAGCTTGCCAATGCCAAAAAAGTGTCAAGGATCGGCGATCACAAATAACCTACCAAATCGCTCTCGGAACGGCTCCCTCGAAAAAGTATCGATGCCGAAAACCGCATCGAGGATCGAAGATTGGGGATAAATTTATCGCAGTCAAAAAAAATTGTTATGATCCTTCTGGATTTTCCACGATCCTGATAAAGTGCATGGGGCATCGACTATCGGCGATTTATTTTCAGCCTTCGTTAACATTTGTCCTCCTCATATTTTACCAATGTCAAAGGAGATCGTTTATCTCTCAAACCTTTATGTAGAAAACTTACGTAAACCAGAACCGCCTTCTGTCGATTTCAATGGAGATCGTTGCTCGGCGACTGTGGTTTTCTGAGTGGTTCATTTTTATTCTTTGAATTCTTTCTGATGTCGAACCTAAGCACGTTGGGTGCAGTGTTTGGCTTCCAATTCTTAATTCAGGTGTTAAGGTATTTTAGTCATGGGTTTTTATAAGTTCAAACAAACCTGAATAGGTGATGAGAGTCATGAAAATAAACAAATACAAATCATTTCCCAAAATAAAATCGAGTCACACAGTGCAGAAGGTCAAGCGGTACCCAAAAAGTGAAAAACATTGATAAGGATTTTTAGGGTGTGTTGAGTGCTCAAAAAATGGCGACTTACTAGGTGAAAGAAGAATCTATGTTCCTACCTCGGGCTCAGCTGTTGCAAAAGCTAGTTAATAACTTAACTAGTTTTTATCAGAGCCTCTTTTATCCTTGCATTAGAAATTCCCTGGTTGGTGCATTTGGTCCTGCTTGTGGGGTTTCAACCTTTATTCCACCTTTGTTTCCCATACCCATGACCCATGCCCTCTTTTGACGAGAGTTTATTAAAGCATTCACTAGCACCAGACCCTTTTAGTTATCATCATTTACTTTCTACAATGTTTCTCCGCTACTAGCGAGCATCCATAGCCTCGGTAGAGTCACCCCGATGTCATAGACCTTGCTCCGCTGCCAGCAAGCATCCATAGCCCCAGCAGAGTTATCTGCATACCCTCTCCTACTTTTCACTCATTTGATATAATTGATTTTATTTCGGCAGAATGCCCTGAGAAAGTGGGAGAGGAGGACTTCTGTTATTTGAAAAATGGAGATAGTTAAGGTGAATTTTTTGCTAGTTCTGTCTTGAGGTACATGTAGTCTTTTCTAGCTTACCACCTTTCCCTTCAGGTTTTACCATACCACTAGGCAAACACTTCATCACTTTTCCAAGGTTGTTCATCTGCACAGGTTAGATAGAAAACCCCTTTAAAAAAACCGTTGGTCTCCCAGTGCTTCTTGTGTTGTATGTAAGCAATGAGTCAGGAACAGAGTTCCTCATATCGCATGAATTGAGTTCAATCAATGTCTTGATAAACACAAAATTCAAAAGAGTAAAAGTATTATATCAAGAAACAAAGAACAAAAATGTTCTCCGCAAGGAGCCTACCTAAAATCAAAACATCATGAAAACACACACATTTGTTTTTTTAATGAAAATATTGTTTTAGGAATTGGCCATTCACCAGGAGGGTGTTAGGTTCCCCACTCATATTTTTCAAATGATATGTACCTACCCCAATTTTCTCGGCTACCTGAAAAGGTCTGAGCCATAGATTCTAAAACTTCAAATGTTTCCCCTTTAGGTCATTTGCTCTGTCCCATTTCAGGACTAAGTCTCCTACTTCAAAATTCTTCTCTTTGGCCTTATGCTTATCAAACCACCTTTTAACTATTTTTTGATGAGCTATGAACTTTGATTTTCCTTTCTCCATTTATTCTTCCAGCATGAGGAGGGTATCAATCCTTTTTTGTATAAATGATGAGGGTTTTCCTCTAGAATATTGAGCAGGCTGAAGAGATGGAAGATATAGCTCGTTCGGGAAATGGCTTCATGTCTATATACCATAAAGTATGGGGAATTCCCTATATATTCCTTGGGTGTTACTCTATCAACCCATAAGGCATTATGAAGTGAACTGTTTGAATTCCTTTGGTTTTCTGCAACTATTTTCTTTGCAAAAGGTCAAGCGGTACCCAAAAAGTGGAAAAAAATGATAAGGATTTTTAGGGTGTGTTGAGTGCTCAACAAATGGCGACTTACTGGGCGAAAGAAGAATCTATGTTCCTACCTCGGGATCAGCTGCTGCAAAATCTGGTTAAGAACTTAACTGGTTTTTATCAAAGCCTCTTTTATCCTTGCATTTGAAATTCCCCGGTTGGTGCATCTTGGCCTGCTTGTGGGGTTTCAACCTTTATTACACCTTTTTTTCTCATTCCCATGCCCTCTTTTGACGAGAGTCGAATAAATAATTCACTGGCACCATGCCCTTTTAGTTATCATCATTTACTTGCTATGGTGTTTCTTCGCTGCAAGTGAGCATCCATAGCCTTGGAGAAGTCACCTCAATGTCACAGAACTTGCTCCGCAGCCAATGAGCATCCATAGCCCCGGTGGAGTTATATGCTTACCCTCTCCTAATTTGCACTCATTTCATATGATTGATTTTATTTTGACATAATGCCCTGAGCGAGTGGGAGAGGAGGAATTCTGTTATTTGCAAAAATGAGATGGTTAAGGTGAATTGTTTGCTAGCTCTGCCTTGAGGTACATGTAGTCCTTTCCAACTTACCACCTTTCCCTTTAGGTTTTACCAGACCACCAGGCAGAGACTTCATCACTTTTCCAATGTTTTTCCTTTGCACATCTTAGATAGAAAACTCCTTTAAAACAATCGCAGGTCTCCCAACGCTTATTTTGTTGTATGTAAGTGATGATTTAGGAATAGATTTTGTCATATCGCATGAATTGAGGTCAACCAATGTCTTGCTAAACACAAACTTCAAAAGCACGGAAGTACTATAGAAAGAAACAAAGAACAAAATTGTACTCCACAGGCAGACTACCTAAAAACAAAACATCATGAAAACACACACATTTTTTTTAATGAAAATATTGTTTTAGGGCTTGGCCATTCACCAGGAGGGCGCCAGGTTCCCCCCTCTGATTTTTCAAATGATACATACCTACCCCAATTTTTTCGGCTACCTGAAAAGGTCTGAGCCATAGATTTTGGAACTTCAAATGTTTCCCCTTCGATTCATTTTCTCTGTCCCATTTCAGGACTAAGTCTCCTACTTCAAAATTCCTCTCTTTGGCCTTATGCTAATCAAAACCACCTTTTAACTATCTGTTGATGAGCTATGAACTTTTATTTTTCTTTCTCCCTTTCTTCTTCCAGCATGAGGAGGGTATCAATCCTTTGTTGTATAAATGATGAGGGTTGTCCTCTAGAATCCTGAGCAAGCTGAAGAGATGGAAGATATAGCTCGTTCGGGAGAATGGCTTCCTATCTGTATACCAGAAAGTATGGGGAATTCCCTATAGCTTCATTGGGTGTTACTCTATCAGCCCATAAGAAATTATGAAGTGAACTGTGCCAATTTCTCTGGTTGTCTACAATTGTTTTCTTTAATATCCTCACTAGGTTCTTATTGGTTGATCCTGCCACTATGTTCCCATGTGGATAGTAGTTTGCATAGTATCTGATTATGATTCCTTTGCCTAAAGCGAACTCTGTTAATAGGGTGGAATAAAAGTAAGCGGCATTATCAAAAACAAGGACAGAAGGCATACCAAACCTCGTAATCAGTTGTTGTTCTATGAACTGGATCACCTCCTTTTCGTTTGCATGAGTTAGAGGGATGGCCTCTACCCATTTCGTGAAATAGTCTGTGGTGGTCAGTATGTATATATGTTGTTTTGAATAACTTAGTGTAATTTATCCTATGATATATAAACCCCATTGCTTGAATGGCTTGGAGACAGCCACAAGCGTATGTGTGAGCATCCCTGAACAGAGTAGGCTAATAATAGCCAGCTCTCAGTATTTTGTGAGTGGTGGTGTTCCCCACGAAATGTCCACCTACACGACCATCATGGATCTCCTTCAGAACCTTGTTTGTATATTCATGTTCAAGACATCTTAAAAGTATCCCATCATAATTCACGCGGAAGAGCACCGAATTTATGAGACGATATTGTGATTATTTTAACCTGAGAGCTCTTCTTTCCCTAGGGTTTAGGTTCTGTGGGCAAGTCCCATGATGCAGGAGATAAGTGAGTTTCTCATACCAAGACTCTTTCCCTGGGGAGACATATGAAGCTTCACCACACCATAATTCCAATTCATTCTCCCATACGAGGTCTTCATTTACTTGATCCTGAGATTCAGCTATCAGTTTACATAATCCATGTCCCTTAACCAATTTAGCAGGTTTTATATCTAGATCAAATTCTTGGACTATTTCCATCTAGTTTCCTCTTCTTTCCCCCATCTCCTATTGAGTGAAGAGGGATCGGACTATGGGATGAGGCACAATGACTTTGGTATGGTTCTTTAGGATGTAAGATCTAAAGTGTTTCATTGCCTTGTATATTGCATAAGCCTGCTTGTCTATAGTAGGGTAATTTATTTTGGGCCCTTGGATATTAGTGCTAATAAATGAGATAGGGGCCTTATTGTTTTCATCAACCTTTTGAGTCAATATTGCAGCTAACGATTGGTCGGAGGTAAAATTATAGAGGAATAAACATTTGCTAAAGTCAGAAATTCGCAACACTAGAGCTTGAGATATTGCAGCCTTAATATTGCTGAAAGAAATTTTTCATTCATCATCCCACTTAAATTCAGCATCTTTGCGAATCATTTTTTGTAGGGGTTTCATGGTTTCATTAAAATCTGGGGTGAACTTTCTCACAAAATTGATTTTCCCAAAGAAGGATTTCATAGCCTTTTTGTTGTGGAGTAATGGAAGTTGAGCTATAGACCTAATTCGTTCTGGGTCTATGCAAATTCCTGCTTGAGATATAATATGAACTAGCAGTTTTCCTTCCTCGACACCAAAGATAGTTTTCTTAGGGTTTAAGGATATATTGCATTTCCTACACCTTTCGAAAATATGGGTTAAGTGTTGGATGTGATCTTCTATGTTGTTTGAATACACAGTCACATTGTCCAAATAAACTACTACGCATTTTTTGATTAGTCTCTTAAACACTATGTCCATGGCCCTTTGGAAGGTTGCCCCTGCC
The DNA here is from genome assembly GCA_010110895.2 of Picea sitchensis. NCBI lineage: Eukaryota > Viridiplantae > Streptophyta > Pinopsida > Pinales > Pinaceae > Picea > Picea sitchensis. The sequence continues at coordinate 37,444 of SNQJ01S0093709.1, read as the reverse complement.
TTGATTAACCCAAAGGGCATGCATTTATAAGAAAAGGTTCCCCACTTGGTTCAGAAGGTAGTTTTCAATTGATATTCCTCTAAAACTAGAACTTGGTTGTAACATGAAAAACCATCAAGCAAGGAGAAAATCTCATAACTAGACACAGCCTGCAAGAGTTGCTCCATCTGTGGGACTGGGTAGTTTTCCTTTTCTGAAGATCTGTTGAGGTTTCTGAAATATACACATAGGCGGATCTCCCCAGACTTTTTCCTTATTAGAACCAAATTTTCTACCCATGCAAAGTGTCTAATCTGGAAGATAATCTTAGTATCTAGTAATTTCTTTAGATCTTGACACATGAGAGGCTCCAGTGATTGGTGGTACTTCCAGAGCTTATGTTGGAAGGGTTTCACTCTGGGATTTAATGGGATTATGTGTTGAATGATATGAGTATCATAAGTTTTCGGATCTATGTAGGACCATGGAAATACATCTTGATATTGTCTGAAAAGTTTGAGATAGGATTTCCTTTCCTCTTTAGATAATGTCTTGCCGAGATTTATGTTTTTGGAGTTTTCCTGGGTTCCTAGATTTATAGTTTCGTGCATGGGACAGGAACTCCCTGTATTTGTGTTCATTCACCCTTTGAATCTTTCCCTTAAGTCAAAAAAGTTTTCTAAATTGTCTACCCCTTTCGATATCGTATGAGACCTTGGTTTGTCAGTCGATTGATCTGTTTCATGGTTTTTTACATGGGGGTTGGGTTCCACTGATTGCTTCTGAAATATTTCAGCTTCAATAGCTATATCTTTAAATTTATCCTGATTGGTTAAAAAAATTATGATTTGTTCATCTCCTTCAAAGACCTTCCAATTGGAAATATTGTTGGGCTCTGATGGTTTGTAGAGTAGATCCACAGTGAATCGAGAGGATTCATATTATTCTAGAGGGGAAAACCTTGAGGCAGCAGTGGCCAGAGAATCACCAAGAGTGTTTTTTGTTCTGGGGATCGTTGTAATTTTGAAGGCTTCAAAATGTTCCATTAGTTTGTGCACTTCATGTCGATAATTTCTCAGGTGGGGAGAGTTGAAATGTATAGTGTTCCTTACTTGTCTAACGATGATTTCATAATATTTGAAAACCTTCAATTCTTTAACGTTTAAGTCTATGGATTTCTTTATCCCTTGTACTAGAGCTTCATACTCGGTGATGTTGTTTGTGCATTCAAATTCTAGTCTGAGGATAAGAAATTTTGTTTACCTTTTGGATCGATGAGGATGCACCCTGCCCCTGACCCTTTTTGTGATTTAGATCCATCAAAGTATAAGGTCCAAATTTGTGATAAAAAACCATCAGTTTCCTTTTTTCTACCACTTTTCTCCTTTCCTCCTATCTGTTATGTGGTTTCTAACACTGATTCCTGACAGAAGAGGGTTTCCTCCAATGTCATTAGAAATTTTTCTTGAAAAATCATTTCGGACTTTTGGGTAAGAGGAACATCAGATGAGAGAGGGGATAAACCCCCAAACTCAGAGTCGTAGGAACAATTTCCTAGTACAGGAAAATCTGTCGAAGAAGGTTCATTGAGGGTTTCTAGGTCGGTGACCATATGTTTTAGATATCTTTCCCTGTCAATCATGATCATATTTGGGTGTCCCTTTAATGGAAACCAAAGGTGAGCCCATTTTTCACTAAAGTAATCATTTAACTTCTCAGACCAATATTGACTAAGTAGCAATCCATAAGATTTTGGGATATCTACTACAGTGATTTCAATTACTTGAACAAATTTTGGGTGAGTCGTCATCCTGATCATTACATCTTTGAGCTCTCTCATAACCTTCACCTGGGTTATGTCTAATTGTAATACATGTTTATCACTTTTGAGAGGGATTGCGTTTAATTTATTGCATATAGACAATGGAATAAAATTAGAGGATGCCCCTAAGTCCACCAAACAATTATGGAGGTTTCTGTTGAAGACTTCAAATGTCAAAAGGAACGGTGGGACAAAAGGATTTCCCTTCTTATCTTTAGAGCAGGCGCTCA
>SNQJ01S0093709.1:13824-35403 GCA_010110895.2 Picea sitchensis | reverse complement strand
TTGAGTGGGTTTAGCTTCAGGCTGAAATTTGTTTAGGATAGTGGTGAACTATTGATTAAAGTCTTTAACCTTCTCCTTTGAACTCATGGCGACGGTGAACAACTCAGCCATCAAAGCTCCTGTAGTGGTTTCTTCTGCAAATTTATCTAGAAAATCCTTTTGAAACTTCTTCCAACTAGTTATGGATCCTAAAGGTAATTTAAAATACCACGTAGAGGCTGAATTCTCAAACGTATAGGGGAAAATCCTGCATACTACATCTTCACATTGGACATCCATCTGTCTAATAGCTAGTATGAATTTTCCGATATGGTCTTCAAGAAATCCTTAGGTTTCAGGGTCGAATTTAGGGAGTAATTTTTCTGGATGTCAAGGAAGGTTATGTACTCATCCAGGGATGGCCAGAGCATCTCTGGCCAACACAGGTTGATTATTTTGAGGTGGGTTTCCCCTTTCTTCATTATGATCATTGTTATTTTCCATGTCGTCTGACTCTAAAACTGAGCATTCTAAATTAAACCTTTCCTCGTTGGGCTCAGAATAGTTATTGGTTGGTGTTGGCCCTTGACCAAGTTTTGGGAGATACTTGGTCATATTTGACCATTTTTGGGACTTCGATGCCCTATCGAAGGAAGTGTGCAAGACGAAGCAGAGATCACGGGATCTCAGCCCACTTTGGGTCCTTTTTGGGTTTTGGGGATAATGTAATGGGATCGGGATGTCGGCTCGTGGGTTTACCCGCGCTTATGCCCACTTTTGTAAATGTATAAGTAGAAGTCTAGGATATATAATAAGAGGCTCAAAAGCAAAGTTGGTAACGTCATAGTGCTAATACTTGATCTATGTGATAAACTTGCAGAGCTAAGTGCAAGTATTGTAAGTGTTGAGTGCACAGATTATAAGGAGGCTCTATGCTAGATCTACTCGGGGAAGGAGGATCTAGCGAGGTGCGCACAGATCTCACATCCTATGCGGAGTAGGATTTTGATAAGCTCTATTTTGTAACCTGTTTAACTAAAGCTAATACAGAAGAAGAGTTGGTGGACGTAGCCCCAGGGTGGGGGTGAACCACGTAAATACTGTGTGTTGTGCTTTGTGCTTATTCTTAGATGTTTCATATTGTTAGTGCTAGATTACATTTAATAGATCTATTCTTTCTTTGTGCTTCTGAGATGTGAATTAATGTTAGATCTGATATATATGAAGATGCTTAGGGTTGATCTACTGGATTTGATCTGTTTTACTCTTGATAAGTGCTGAAATATTAGATCTAAGTGAATGTTGCGATGCTCTGTACCTTCTGCGAAGTATAATAAGGAATATATATTGATGAATGACCTATGCTAAGTGCTTTCTAAGTGTTGAAATCACATATATGTGTCTCAGCTAAGGTTATAAAAACCTGAGTCTTGCAACCACCCATGCCTCTACCTCGGATGAGACTTCATCTGCTTCACAAGTGTTGTCAAAAGGGTTGGTAGTTAGGGTTTTGTTGGTGCATTTTTTTTAGTGTTGAACCTCGAGTGTGCCCCTGTGCCAACAAATGGTTCCATTGCCAGGACCGGAACTGTGACTGTTGGGAACTAAGAAAGAACAGATTTGTGCAAAGATTCGATCTAGAAACCGTGAAAGCTCTGTGTGTAGATCTGTTGCCCTAGTGCGCAGATTTTCATTCGACCCATGAATCTTTGTGCTAAAAATAGAAGGCCATATATGAAGAAAAGAAGCAAGATTTGAACGCTTTGTTCTCTAAGAAAGGGAAAAGTAGAAGTTTCTAAGAAAAAAAAAAAAGGTCAGATCTGCAGAAAAGAGGTAAGATCTGTAAGTTTTGTGCTTTGATAGAGGTAATAATAGTCAAAAGTTATTATATCTGGAATCTTTGTGCTCTGCAAAAGTAAAATAAGTGAAAAAGTTTTTTTTTTTCTAGAGTATGGATCTAGGAATATTTGATAGATTTTGTCCTAGCTTGAAAACTAGGGCTCTAATAGATGAAAGAAATTTTGATATGAATAGATCTGATAGATATGTTATACCTATGCATAGAAAGAATGTCTGGACTAACAAGAGGATGCAAGATCCTTGAAAGAATTTTTTGCAGGCTAGCTACCATAACCCTAGTGCACAGTACAGAAGAGGTTGGGGATCCTTTAAAAGAAAGAGAGGATTAACCCTCTGTTACAGTTGCAGAAGACCGGGACATATTGCTAAGGAATTCCCTGGTGGAAGACCTAGTTGTCTCTGTTGCAATTATTTGGACCACAAAGTATTAGATTGCCCTAGAATGATTGCTAAAATTGAAGGCATGAATCTGAAAGAAGAAAACCCTAAGGAAGATCCAGAAATAACAGAACCCCAGAGAGAATCAGACAATATGTTACTACAGATACAAGACACCTTGAATGATCATCGACATGTTAGATTATCATAGGTCTTTAACAAGAAAGAATGCATCGAGGTAAGAATAGGAGACTTCGACATTGAATATGTTCTAGATAAGGAAACACAGATGAATGTTATGACAGAAAGAACTTGGGAAGCTATAGGGAGGCCTGTTATGACCCCTTCACTGAGTGGAATAGGGTTATTCAGAGGGAAACTAGTGAACCTATGTGGAAGGCTCAATCAGATATCTACGAATGCTAATGGAACTTCAACAGAAGAATATTTTGAGATTATCAAATTTATTGAGGACAGCRCCCCGTTTACTATGTTACTTGGAAATCCTCGGATTGAAAGAGATCAAGCCAGAAAGAAGGAAGAAGAAAAAGTTTTATAACAACAGAGACAAGAGTTAAAAGACTTCATGACCAGAAAGATCAGGCAGTTGATTGAAGAATAGGAGAACGGATCGAAGCTATATCACACTAGGAACCCAAATGTCAAAGTTATCGGAATACCAGAGGACTCGCAGAAGACTAAAGTTTCTATCTCAGATAAAGAAGAGATGTTATACCCGAACCCTAAGAAAGAACCTTAGCAGCGTGAAGTAACAATATCCAAGGAAAATAGGAACCAAAACGGGAAAAGAACTACTGAGACGAAGCTCACTGGAAAGAAAGCTAGAAAGTTAAGAAGAGGGCAAAGATTGAAAAGTTGCAGAAGATTCCAGATAGAATATCGCAAAAAGAAAACTTGCAGAATGGGAGCTTTGTCGAGATATCAAAATAGGGACCTATGGCACTTCACCATGACAAATTGATATAGTCGTTGGACCGATATACCTGTTTGACTTATGCCCCAAACAGACATAAAATCATTAAAGGATCATCACTAGACCGTTGGACCACGCCATAACAGACAAATAAACATTAATGGAAGCTTCATGCCCGTTGCAAGCCGACTGTTGCCGAATTTTTTATTTAGTTTGTCGCACCATGCATGAATAACACGTTTTCCAACTGAGAATTATAAGCCCACAGAATAGTAGTTGTATACAGTGGATATTGCGATCTGGTTGGTCATCCTAGTACAGTATCTGAGATCATTATGAACCCCGACTAATTTTTTTCTTTCCGAGCGCGTATGTCCGATGAATTTTGCACAGCCAAAGAATCTGCAAGAGAGGTACTCACTAGCCTCAGAACTGAAAGAGCCATGTCGGAATGAGGGTTGTCTACAGATTTACAGGCATCATCGACGAGAGGAGTGCAAGCCTCCCCGTCGACTCCTCGAGCAGGAACATCCCGAGCCGGTGCAGAACGCAAAACCAAACATAAAGATGATATGGCCAATGCGAGGTTGATTCCATCCATCCTACCTACTTACATACCACCTCTAAGTGATGCGATCAATAGAGATAGTGTGCCTAGAGACTTTTAGTACACTCTAGTCACTGCGTACCTGCCAAAAGGGGTACGAGCAGTCTGCATAAATCAAGACAAGATTGCAGCTTTGAAGTTCAACGACTTCAACCTGGGAGATCGTAAAGTCTACAGTACACTGGCCCTGTACAAGTACCTAACCATAACCAAGGGAAAGAACCCAAAGATCGTCCCTCAGCAATGGACTATGAACCTCGCGCAATCTACTCTGTTGAACGTCATGAAGATCCCACATTTCAAATGTCACCAAGAAGTTAATGTCTGTGTTAAGATACTCCTGGAGAGCTACCACAGAGGATACCTATGGTTGAACCACTGCATCACAGTTGATATAGAACTGATCAATAGGATCACAGGTTTGAACATGCAGGGCCCTGATCCCCATGACTACTATCCTGGAAAGACCGCAGACCACGCTCTTGTTCAGAAGATCAAAGAAGCTTATGGAAATGTTGAGAAAGGATCGAGAGGCTACAAGGTAGCCTCTATTCAGAGTGGCGCAGTGTGCCTTGCATGTCATTTGATCACAAGAAAGCTCGTTCGCAATAATTGACCCACGCAAGTATCCGGCTTTGTAGTTGACCTCGCAGGAAAGTGCGCAGAGGGACTACAGATGAACTGGGTGAAGTACCTTGTGAATCAACTAGAGATCGACTGCATAGAAGCCTAAGATCAGGGGCATGAATTCCATTTTAGCTGGCTCTTGATACTTATAGATTTCATTGCATGGGAGCTACCGGAAGATGCAACCTTCCCGGACCTCGACCCTTTTGAGCCCTTAGCCATGAAGTTCAGTACCTTATGATACTCGAATGATATGAGAAAACAATGGAAATCCAATTCTATATTCCATGCCTACTACAATCAGTTGAAGCACGCCATCTAGTCTGAGCCTCAGATAACCCTGAATACCCTCTTCAGGTTTAGGCCCTTAATGAAGTTCATCGCAGACCGCCACTTCATTTACATAACAGTCGGCGTTGATGAGAAAAATGAGCAATTATAGTCTTATTATAAGATGAAAAAAGAATACCTGGAGGAAATCACCAAAGAATGGTCAGCAGACCTCCTTGTTTCAGCAGACCCCACATAATTGTCCGACATTGATAGCCCAGAAGCTGCGCAGGATACACCTGGGCCCAGTAAGATGAAGAAAACAACGAAGACGAAGAAGGATGAGGAAATACAGGATATAGACAACATATATGTAAGGACCACATCCATTACACCCGAGCAAGAAGGTAATGATGAAGAAGTCAAACAGAGGCAAGAAGACGAAGAGGACTCGTCGAAGAAAAGCAAGGTTTCACCACTGAAACCTTCCTCCCAGAAGAAAAATAGAACCCCTGTAACCAAGATGAAGACCACACTCACCTTAGATAACTTCAGTTTCCTTCTCACCACTATGAAAGAAGCTATAGAAGAAATAATAGAAAAGTAGGAATCCAAGCAAGAGGCAATGTACGACAGAATTGAGAGCAAGCTCCAAGGAGTGCAGCAAGCACTTCGGTCTAGCCACACAGTCTCCTATGTTCCCCTACTAGAAGGAACAATAGAAGAGGGAGATGAACCAGGTCAACTCCATAAGATTTCTACCACAGTCGAAGCACGCCTTCGGAAAGCACAGGAAGAAACCACGCAGGCCAATCAGGCCTTAAAGCAAGCATAGGAGGAAATCATCGAGCAGCGTTAAGCTGGAAACAAGAGAGGGACACTCTACAAGCAAAATTAGAAGAAGACAGAGAGAAGATCCTAAAAGAAAAGGAGCATCTTCTCATGAAGTAGATCGAGATCAAAGAAGAATTCAATAGAGAATTTCTCTTTGTGACCGGCTTAGAGTAGAAAGCAAAAGAACCCATATAACACCAAGTAATGACACTTGCTGAAGTTATTCATCAAATTCAACAAAGAGTCGTAGAATTAGAGCTTCAGACCATACCAAGTACCCCACAAGAAAAGCGCGACCAGCGAGAAATGACTGCCCGGAGCACAGTAAAAAGACTTAAAGAACTCAGTGAGGAATGCAAACAATTAAGTAGAATAAGTGCGCAGATAGATGAGAACCTAACCAAGAATCTTGAATATCACAAATTGGAGTCGCAGCTCCAGGAGGCGAAGCATGAAGCTGAAAAGATACAGGTGCAGATGAAGGCCCTATCACCCATAGAGAAAATGAAACGGTCTCATGAGCAGCACATATCACAGCAACATATCCATATAATCTAGAGCAAGGTAATGGAAGTAACTCAGCAACTTCAACCTTTGCAGGATAAGGCATGTCAGCTATTTATAGAGATCGAGAACCAAGGAACAAATATGGAACAGGTCGCGAATTCAGTGCAGCAACGCCTAGAAGGGTTGGTGAATCTCACACTCATCCAAGAGTTCATCGAGCAAGAAGCACTTGCAATGCAGTGGGTTGAAGCAGCTCGAGCCAAGCTCGAGGCATTCGAAGCAGTATTGATCAGACCTGAGTGACTCGGGATGAGTCACAGGTGAGTGTTGGGGGCCTGTTGGCCCTTGACCAAGTTTTGGGAGATACTTGGTCATATTTGACCACTTTTGGGACTTCGATGCCCTATCGAAGGAAGCACGCAAGACGAAGCAGAGATCGCGAGATCTCGGCCCACTTTGGGTCCTTTTTGGGTTTTGGGGATAATGTAATGGGATTGGGATGTCGGTTCGTGGGTTTACCCATGCTTAGGCCCACTTTTGTAAATGTATAAGTAGAAGTCTAGGCTATATAAGAAGAGGCTCAAAAGAGAAGTTGGTAACGGCTTAGTGCTAAGAGTTGATCTATGTTATAAACTTGCAGAGCTGAGTGCAAGTATTGTAAGTGTTGAGTGCACAGATTGTAAGGAGGATCTGTGCTAGATCTACTCGGGGAAGGAGGATCTAGCGAGCTGTGCGCAGATCTCATGTCCTATGCGGAGTAGGATTTTGATAAGCTCTGTATTGTAACTTGATTAACTGAAGCTAATACAGAAGAATAGTTGGTGGACGTAGCCCCAGGGTGGGGGTGAACCACGTAAATACTGTGTGTTGTGCTTTGTGCTTATTCTTAGATGTTTCATATTGCTAGTGCTTAGATTAGATTGGATAGATCTATTCTTGCTTTGTTCTTCTAATATGTGAATGAATGTTAGATCTGATATATATGAAGATGCTTAGTGTTGATCTACTGGATTTGATCTGTTTTACTCTTGCTAAGTGTTTAAATCTTAGATCTATGTGAATGTTGCGATGATCTGTACCTTCTGCGAAGTATAATAAGGAATATATATTGATGATTTACCTATGCTAAGTGCTTGCTAAGTATTGAAATCACAAAGTTGTGTCCCAGCTAAGGTTGCAGACACCTGAGTCTTGCAACCACTCTTGCCTCTACCTCGAGTGAGACTTCATCTGCTTCACAGGTGTTGCCGAAAGGGCCGGTAGTTAGGGTTTTGTTGGTGCGTTGTTGTAAGTATTGAACCTTGGGTATACCCCTGTGCCAACAGCTGGTGTTTCGGGGATTAGATTAATAGGATGTTCGATTTCGGTGAGGGAGAAATCTATCAGGTCTTCTACTTTGTGAACAAAAACATGGTCGGGGGTGTCGACCACTGGTCTACTTACTTTTTTTCTACAAGGAATTAAGGGAGCTAAGGGCAGTACTCTGATTTTTTGGGCGTAAGATCTTGTGATTCTTCTGAACTAGTTCAACTCCTCGTCGGGAAGAGCGTAAGGTATTTCAGGGAATAGATGTTCTTCCTCTTGTTGGGGTGATTTACTCATTGTAGGAGTACTTAGTTTATGTGGGTTTTCTTGAGAATGACTAGCCATGCATGTGGGATGTTTTGAATACATGGGCTATGTGAAATATTATATCAAAAATATCGTCAACCATTCATTCTCCAGGCCCTCCTTCTAGCGCCAATTTTGTTGAGGGGTTCAAAATCCCTTTAACTCAACAGTAGGAACCATACCCACCACCGAGTCCCAATTATAATCTACAAAATTTAATGGTGGAATGGTTCTCCACATCTTACGATCCAGTCAATTAATTGATGGGTTTTAAGCACTGATTGACAGGATGTCTTCTTGTGAAATATCCTCCTTCCTTCAGTTTGAACGTTCTCTTTTTTGTATTTTATTTTATAGGTGGGACCGATACAAGATAAATGTTTGTATAAACCAACAGGGTAACAAAGGGGTAAGGATTAACTACTGAAGAAGGTTGAGCTTGGGATAACCTTCATGCTCAAACATGCAGGCAATGATTCTTACACCTATGACAAGCCTAGTACTAATACATCAACTTGTTGGCATTTCAATTATTGACTGAGATACAATTTATCAGAAGAGAACATACATTCAATAAAATGATGGCAAGAAAAATAGTTTCCTTAGCTCTAATCACTAATCACACATTAACACAACGATTTGTTTACATCATTAGAGGCAAGAATTATAAAAATATTGAATCAGATAACTTTTCAACAGATTCAGAAACTCTTGATCATTATAGCATTCATTCATGAGATAAAGTTGAAAGTAATTCCACCTTATGATCCAATCACACACGCTTTTGATGAAAACAGAAACTTGTCTTAGGTCCTAAACGAGACTTCTCAATTAAAGTGGCTCTAAAATAGTTCTTTACAATTCCAAAAATGAGGGTATTTTCAAAAACCATCGACCTCTTCTAACAGGTCGATCCTCTTATTTATAACATATTAATAACTAAAAATAACTATCAAAAGTGCAAGCTAAGTAACACAAGAAATCACCACATGGCACTTTCATATCTTAGTCTTCTAAGAGTCATCAAATGGTTTCAATTGAGTGGATGACTCTTCTCATACTCCAACCATTCGATGAAGAGTTACTCGCATGTGTTGGCATACAGGAATATGTGTTGGTCCATCGGGGCCGAAAGGATCTCCTTTATATCCACTGCCTGTGCCCAATACTTGACTACTTTATCACTTAGATGTTGTAACATTATCTGAGCCTTGATCGGGTGCTCCATGAATTGTTTTTCTTGACCTGGCACCATGTTCGCCACCTTTTCTATCTCCACAGCCCACGATGATTCTTGTTCAACATGTAGTTTGACTATGTCATGCAAGTCGACAAAGTCATCGAGTGTGTCAAATTTTGGTAGGTTGATGTCTCTCATCGCCTGATTGATCTTGGTCCATCTCCTTTTGCAATCGACCGATTTCACTTGGATTTCCTGATGAGTTTCTTGGGCCATTTTCACCTAGTATTTGTCCAACTTATTTATGCAGTCGATGTTGCTATCCCTTAGTACTCGAATGTCATGCTCTTTGGCATCTTGACCCTGTTGAACCGTACTAATGTAATTGATCCTTTCCACTTATTGGTGTGATTTCTCATACCATCTTTCCATATCCTTGCACGTTGTCGGCACCATACGGGCTTCTTCTTGGAAATCGGATATCCCTGCAGTGAAAAGGTGTCGCTCATTCGTGAATTTACTGTAGCCATCCTGGAATTCGCTTCTCAAGAACATCGTGGCCTACGTGGAATCCTGATAATATTTCACCAAATGGTGTAGATGCTCCAACTCCTTTATCATAGCGGCTAGGTCCTCTTCATCCTTCCTCTCTCTATCCAGGGTAGCATCTGTGATTGCCATCCCTGCGCCGATAAGCTCCGACATCTTGGCATGCTCTGTGCTAATCAATTTATCCTCTATGGTGATGAGGATGGAGGTGTCAAGAGTAAGCCTCCTCTTCTTGGTCATTCTCTCCATGATGGCTTTCCTCTTTCGGTAATAGGCGATGGCTTGTATATCGGTGACCTCATCCACAGTTTCGGGGATTTGCTGATCTCCTCAAGTAAGCGTGTTTCCAAGGCTCCCGACGGTGAAAATCTATTCAAGTTTGGGTTCTTGAACCTCTTTTGTATGTACTGAAAGTCCTTCCTCTAGTTGTTTCTCATTTGGAGGTAAAGCACTAGATAAGGTTGATGAATTAGTGGAAGGCTCAGTACTTACTTGATAATCGGTTGTCGAGATGTCGATTTCCTGTTTTGCAATTAATTCTTCGTGTTCTCCCGATCCTAGCTCATCCTTCAGGCTATCCACTTTAGTCCCCGGTGCATCGAGTATCTCAGTGTCTAAGACACTTTTGACCTCCTAGTCACTTTGTGCAAGGATTTGAATTTGAGCATTAGGAGCTGGGAAAGATACTTTCTCGAGTTATTTTTCCTCTATGATCTATACTAGAGTCACCAGGGAAACCTATGAACTATTCTTATCATCATAGATCGTTATTAAGACATGTAGGGGGTTTGGTGCACTTTCTCTCCATGATGTCCTTTCTATATCGGGCTGAGCCAAAAATCCCCCTAGTGATCTGACCTATGGCATTGAAACTTCAGGGTTATCTGACCTTATGGATTCTCCAATTTGTATCGGCTCTAGGTCGCTTGGTCCTTCCCAGATTTCAATTTGGTTGTCGACAGGAACCCTTTTCATCTCTATGAGTTTCGAGTTGTTCTTTAGATGATCAATTACTCTGTGTTCTTGTTCCATTAGGATAAATCCCCTTGTTTTTGATCCGATGTCAAAAACAATCCCTTGTTCTGCACCTTTGTTGCCTCTGTCGCTCTGATTTATTCTCTGGATCTAAGGGCCTCTTGAGATAACTGCTCTATCGTTGTCACCTATTCATCCATGCTCATGGCCTTGAACCTGGTCATTTTTGGGTCAGCCATCCTTTGTACCACCTCGTCCCAGTCCTAGGCGTTCTCTATGAAGACTTTGTCATCGAAATTATCGTGAGCATACGGCCAGCTGGATGACACCTGTGAAGCATGTTGCAGGACAACGCCCTTTGGATCGTGCTTGCGGAATTGGCATGTTGGGAACCTGAATTCAAGTTGGATCAGCCCTTCTTGTTTGGATTGAGAGGTATCATTTACCAAATAGAACCCTACATGGAAATCGTAGGGTATGAAAGCATGTCTCTTGTCTTTGACCAGGGTGGAATTGTAGCCCTGTAAGATGGTCTGATAGAAATTTTATCCCCACGACGAGACGGTTTGGGACATGAGTTGGTAGCACATGTGGTGCTCCAGTGGCCCCGAACACTCTGATTTAGGTGGGACACTTGTCCAAGTACCAATGGCCTAACTTGGATATCATTTTCTTTTCTATCGTTGATAGCCTTGGGCATTCCTTCTTAAAAATAATAAAATAAATTTGGGCGATGAATTCATCGCAGATGAGGGAGTAATATTTCTTATACCTTGTTTACCATAGCAAGCTAAAGTAGACGTGGATCGGGAGCTCTGCAACATGTCATCTCATATTCATTTTTGTGAAGACGTTCCTAGTGCACATGACATCGAGCAGGTACGAGGCCATGTAAAATGTTGGTGCCTCTCCTTCCTTCGAAGTTTGAGCCTACTGCACATAGGTGCTTATTTGTTTGGATATTATTGCTCCCCATTGGAAGCTACACCCGACGATTGTGACTGTGTATGCCAAAGGCATCCAAGCTTCTGAAAACTTGGAGAAATGCTTTTCTTTGTATATTCAGCATATGAGAGCCATCAAATATATGTATGGATCTCTCAGGTTAATCGTCCCATACCAACCACTACTCTGATTGGTGAATTTATTGTCTTCCCTCCACCATGCCACCATCAATCGGCTCGTGTCGTGGAGTTCATAGAACTTCACCATGAAGTCTATGTTGAGTCGCTCGTCTGGATCCCTGAGCTTGTAGTATTTATAGACCTCTTTTGGGAGGAAAACCCCGACACACTCACCATTCTCACAGTTAATCAAAAATTTATTCCCATCTGTGTGGTCGATGAGCCACTTCAGGACCTCTATGTAGGGTAAAACGGGGGGTTTTCTTGCCACCATGTGTAGATATGACCATCATATGTTGGGAAACACCTAGTCATCAAGCGCCCCTATGTCTGGTTCATCTTGTGGGATATACTCTAGGTATTCTTCTCTACTAAACCTATTGAAGAGATCCCCCCACTTTGGGAGCGCCAACTTGGATCCGATGCTTTCCTCTATATCGCCAAAGGTTGGAGGTTGGATGAAAACCTTCTTTGTTGATGTCTTGATGAGAAGCTCCAGCCTAGGGACATACTCCAACTGCCTCACAGTTCCTGGAGAAGAACCTTTGCATGTCTCTGGTTATTTCAGCTTGGTGCTCTCAGAGAGCATCTGGTGGTTGTCTTTCTCAGTGGCATTGTTCCTGCAACTTTAAACAAAATTTTAGAGACTATGTAAAAAAAATAAAAACGGACAAACATATATAAATTATAGCCAGCAAATTGACAGACTCGGATAAATACCTCTAAATCCTGTTAAAACCTAGTTTTTTTATAATCATGGAGTCGATATAGCCTTCGAGTTGCTCGTCTTGCTCCTTCGAATGCTCTAGAATTCTCTTATGTGTAGAATGAATTTGTTCACAACCGTTCAAGAGATTTTAACAGGAAATATCTTATCATGTCACATCAACCATTCAATTTGGGTTATGAGTGAATTTTCAATAAATCCGGTGTTGAATCTTTAGAACTTAATTTCATTGTGGGTTGACAGTGGAGGCGCGGGTTGTGATGTGGTCTATAGGTGATTTCAAAAATTTCATTTTGATTGGCGCACGAGGTAGAAACTAATGCGGGATCGGGTATTAATTATCTCCTTAAATTCCCAAAATATGATTGTATCTAATGTTGAAAACGTCCCTTTGTGTTTCCCTTCCAGTGGGTGGATCGGGGATATGGGTTATGCTATGAAAATTTTCATTGATACTCTCCTGTAAAATTTGTGACGCCAATCGATCTTACCATACAGTTCTGACTTGGAAAAGCTGACTCGGAGGTGTGACTAGGACCTAGGGGACCAAAAATGACTCGGGACACAACTAGATCGTACAACTCTCTTACCTAGTAAAGACACGTGGTGTTCGAGAACAGTGACTTAATTCGTTTGTATTAATCAGAGTCGGGGATTTCCTTAAGTTATTCGTTCTAAAACAAACCTTAGGTTGTCGATGCCAAAAAAGTGTCAAGGATCGGCTATCAGCGATAACCTACCAAAGCGCTCTCGGATCGGCTCCCTCAAATAAGTCTCGATGTCAAAAACTACATCGTGGATCGGCGATCGAGGCTAAATTATCGTAGTCAAAAATGTTTGTTATGATTCTTCTGGATTTTCCCTGATCCTAATAAAGTGTGTCAGGCATCGGCTATTGGAGATTTCTTTTCTTCCTTCATTAACATATGTCCTCCTCGTATTTTATCAATGTCGAAGTGGATCAGCTATCTCTCAAACCTTTATGCGGAAAACTTACGTAGACCAAAACTTCCCTATGTCGATGTCGATGGAGATCGACGCTCAGAAACTGTGGTTTTCCAAGTGGTTCCTTTTTCTTCTTTGAATTCTTTTTGATGTCGAACCTGAGCGCATTGGGTGCAGTGTTTGGTTTTCGATTCTTAATTCAAGTGTTAATGTATTTTAGTCATGGGGTTTCATAAATTCAAACAAACCTGAATAGGTGATGTGATTCATGAAAATAAACAAAGACAAAACATTTCCCAAAATAAAATCAAGTTAGACAGTGCAGAAGGTCAAGTGGTACCCAAAAAGTGAAAAATTTTGATAAGGATTTTTAGGGTGTGTTGAGTGCTCAACAGGTTGGTCAAACAAATATCTCAACCCACTATGGTCTGTTATAAGCACAAATATTCTACCTAAGAGGTAATTCCTCCACATTTTTAAAGAATGCACTATGGCAGCCAATTCCACATCGTATGTCACATAATTGACTTCATGCTCATTCAATTTTCTGGATCCGTAGCAAATCACATGTCCTTCTTACATAAGGACTCATTCGAGCCCTTCCTTGCAGGCATCTGTACAAACAAGAAATTCCTTGTTTGGATCTGCAATTTTCAGCACATGCGCATTGGTTAGAAGGTATTTCATCTCTTGAAATCTTTCTTCACATTCTGATGTCCAAATAAATTTAACCTCGTTTTTCTGGAGGGAAGTGATTGGGCAACCAATCTTGGAAAATCCTTTTATGAACCTCCTATAGTATCCTGCTAGGCCCATAAAGGATATGATATAAGATACATATTTTTGGGTAGGCCAATCCATGATGGATTTAATCTTGTCAGGATCAACTGCCTCTCCTTCCTCAAAAATAACATGGCCTAAGTAATGGACTTGTTTCTGGAAAAAGTCACACTTAATAATCTTAGCATAGAGTTGATGTTCTCTTAGTACTTGAAGTACGAGCTTGAGATGTTCTTCATTCTCTTACCTATTCTTTGAATAGATTAGGATATCATCAATGAAAGCCAACACAAACCTATCCAAGAACTTTCTAAGTACATTATCCATTAAGCACATAAAAGTGGTTGGTGCGTTGGTAAGCCCAAATGTCACCGCCACAAATTCATAGTGACCATATCTTGTCCTAAAGGTTGTCTTGTGGATGTCTTCATATTTAATTGAGACATGATGGTATCCATAAGTCAATTCAATCTTGGAGAATATTGTAGCACCCCTTAGTTGGTCAAAAAATTCATCGATCCTTGGTAAGGGATACTTATTCTTGATGGTCATCTTATTGAGTTGTCTATAATCTATGCACAATATGAGTGTGTCATCCTTCTTTTTCACAAACAAGGTTGATTCTCCCCATGGAGATACACTAGGCTAAATGTAGCCTTTGTCCCACATCTCCTTTAGCTATAGTTTGATCTCAACTAGCTCTGGTGTACTCATTTTGTAGGGTTTTCTAGTCATTGGCATAGCTCCTAATACAAGTTCTATTGAAAATTCAATATCCCTTCTTCGAGGTAGACCTGGCACCTCTTATGGGAATACATATTTATATTCTCTTAATATGGGATGGTCCTCTAAGATCGGTTTTTTTTATCAATAGAGTTCATCACTTGTATTGCATACAAGGGACATCCCTTTATGCAATACTTCTTCACTTGGAGGGTTGATATTTATCTCACTGAGATAGGATTTTGAATCCCTTGTAGGGTTATCCTTCTCCCTTCTCCATATTCACACTCCAAAATATTGTTGCAACAGTCCAACTTGGTTTTATGGGCATCCAATCAGTCCATGCCAATCAACAGGTCATAAGATCCTAAAGGAAGCATGTTTAAGGTTTCTCGGGTGGGTAATTGTTGGCACAAGGGCAGACCCAAGGTTCAACGCTACAACAACGCACCAACAAAACCCTAACTACCGACCCTTTCGGCAACACCTGCGAAGTAGATGAAGTCTCACCTGAGGTAGAGGCAGGGGTGATTGCAGGACTCAGGTGTCTGCAAACTTAGTTGGGATCCAGATCTGTGATTACACACTTAAAAAAGCACTTAGCATCAATAATTCACCTAAAATTAACCCTTATCTCACTCCGCAGATAACAAAGAGCATTGCAGTATATACTTAGATCTAAGATGAATCAGCACTTAGTAGCATACAACAGACCGGATCTGGTAGACCAGGAACTTAGCAACTTCATACACATCAAATCTATCATCTATACACATCTAATAAGCACAAAGCATAAGTAAATATATCTAAACATGTCATATCACTTAGCAAGAGAGGGAAAACACATGTAAGTAACAACACAAAGCATGACACACAGATTTACATGGTTCACCCCCACCCTGGGGCTATGTCCAACAACTCTTCTTCTCTATAATTGTTGGCCAATCGGTTACAAGCACATAGCCTCAAAACCTACTCCATGTAGGACAGGACATCTATGCAGCTCGCTAGATCCTCCTTCCCCGAGTAGTTCTAAGCATAAAACCTTCTTATAATCTATGCACTCAGCTCTGCAAGTATATTACACAGATCAACTCTTAGCACTAAGCCACTTCTTAAGTGTCCTCAAAAAGGTCCCTTCTTGCATAGCCTAGAATTCTACTTATACATTACAAAAAGGGGCCTAAACATGGGTAAACCCATGGGCCGACAACCCGGTCCTGTTACATTATCCCCAAAAACCCAAAAAGGGGGTCTAGCTTCCACGATCTCCGATTCTCCTTGCGCTCCATCTTTGATAGGTTGTCGAAGTCCCAAAAATGGTCAAATATGACCAAGTGTTCCTCAAAACTTGGGCAAGGGATAACAGGCCCCCAACACTCACCTGTGACTCGTCCTAAGTCACTCGGGTCTGGGTAACTTTGCCTCAAAGGTCTCGAGCTGCTTCGACTTGTCTCTATGCTACTGCTTCTTGCTCAACAAATTCCTGAATAACCACTTCACTGATAGATCCTTCCAGTTGCTACTTGACTGTAACAACTACTTGTTCTAGTACTGTTCCTTGGCCTTCAATTTCTTCAAACAATAGATAGGTCTCCTCCTGGCTCAGCTGGAGTTTCTGGGTGACTTACATCACTCTGTTCTGTGTGGTAAGAATGATTTGTTGGGTGGTGCACTATTCTTGGGATATCTTCATCCTCTCGATGGGGGACAAGAGATTGATCTACACCTGTACTGTATCTGCGTGCTGCTTTGCTTCCTATAGTTGGGACTCCAATTTCTTCAACTATGGGTCTTCGGATAGTTGTTCATATATCTGCATGCTTCTACTACTTAACTATTTTCATTCTACAGCAAGTGTTTTAATCCTCTCGATTGCGCTCTGAGAATTCAATTCTCGTTGGTTGCACACTTCTTGTGGGGTACTTGGTATAGTTTGAAGATCTAATTCCATGACCCTTTGTTGAAGCTGTTGAATAACTTCAGTAAGCTTCATCACTTGACGTTCGAAGGGTTCTTCTCTCTTTTGTTCTAATCCAGTGATGTAGCGGAATTCTCGGTTAACTACTTCCTCCATCTCGATCTTCTTCGTGAGCAGTTGCTCTTTCTCCTTTTGGATCTTCGCTCTATCTTCTTCAATTTTTTCTTGGAGAGCATCCTTCTCTTGTTGTGTGGCTTAGTGTTGTTCTATGATTTCCTCTTGTACTTTATGTAAGGCCTGAGTAACCTACGCTTTTTCTTCATGTGCATGTCGAAGGCATACTTCGATTGTATCAGCAATCTTGTGGAGTTGAATTGATTCTTCTCCCACTTCTGTTGTTCCTTCTGGCAGAGGCACAGTATAGATTGCGCGGATAGACTAGAGTGCCTGTTGCATTTCTTAGAGCCCAATTTAAATCTTTTTATATATCTGCTCCTGCTTCGCTTCCTGCTTTTCTGTTATCTCTTCTATGTATTCATTCATGGTTGCGAGGAAGAAACTGACGTCATCCGGAGTGAGTGTGGTCTACATATTAGTTATGGTTTCTTTCAATTTATTTCAGGAGGGAGACTTCGGAGGCGACCCTTTTCTCTTCTTTATAAATTTGACTTCATCTTCTGGTCTCTGTTCGATTTCCTCTAGGTCTTCGCCATTACCTCCTTGATATTGTGTGATGGAAGCCATCCTTACAGATCTGCTATCTACATCCTGAACCTCTCCAGGATTCTTCATCTTCTTTGTCTTACTGGACCCAGGTGTGTCATGTGCATCTTCTAGGCTGTTGATGTCTAAAATGTTCGTTGGATATGCTGCAACAAGGAGGTTCGCCGACCATTCCTTGGTGATCTCTTCTAGGTCTTCTTTTGTCAGCTTATAATAGGACTGAAGTTGTTTCTGGTGCTCATCAACGCATGGAGTTAGGTATATAAAGTGGCAATCTGCGCTAAACTTTATCAGAGGTCAGAACCTTTGTAAAGTGTTTGAGGTTATGCGAGGTTCACCCCCTATGGCTTCTTTCAATTGGTTATAATATGTGTGGAAAATGGTATTCGATTTCCATTGCTTGTTCATGTCGGTCAAGTACTACAATGTACTGAACTTCATGGCTAGTGGCTCAAAGGGGTCGAGGTCCAGGAAGGTTTCGCCTTCCGATAGCTCCCATGCAAAAAAAGC
Organism: Picea sitchensis; assembly: GCA_010110895.2. Classification (NCBI taxonomy): domain Eukaryota; kingdom Viridiplantae; phylum Streptophyta; class Pinopsida; order Pinales; family Pinaceae; genus Picea; species Picea sitchensis. Next base: position 17,639 of record SNQJ01S0093709.1, on the reverse strand, counting down.
AATCAGTATTAGAATCCAGCTAAAATGGAATTCATGCCCATGATCTTGGGCTTATCTACGGTCAATCTCTAGCTGGTTTACCAAATACTTCACCCAGTTCATCTGTATTCCCTCTGCATATTTTCCTGTGAGGTCAACTACGAAGCCTGATACTTGTGTAGGTCGATTCTTGCGTACCATCTTTCTTGTGATCAGTTGACATGTGAGGCGCACTGCGCCACTTTCGATAGAGGATACCTTGTAGCCTCGCATTCCCTTCTCGACATTGCCATAATCTTATTTAATCTTCTGTGAAAGAGCGTAGTCTGCGGTCTTTCCAGGGTAGTAATCCTGGGGATCAGGGCCCTGCATGCTAAGCCCAGTGATCCTATTGATCAACACCGGATCAACAGTTATGCGACGATTTAACCACAGGTATCCTTTGTGGTAACTTGCTAGCAGCAATTTTACACAAGCATTCACCTCCTGGTGTCTGCCGAAGTGTGGTATTTTCATAACGTTGAGCAAAGTACACTACGCAAGGTTCATTTTCCATTTCTAAGGGACGATCTTTGAATTCTTTCTCTTAGTTATTTTCAAGTACTTATACGGGGCGAGCATGCTATAAACTTTATGGTCCCCCAGGTTGAAGTCGCAAAACTTCAACGCTGTAACCTTGTCTTGATCTGCGTGGTAGGTGTGTACTCCTTTCGATAGATATCCAGTGACTAGGGTGTATTCAAAGTCTCTAGGGACACTGTCCCTATTAATCGCACTGCTCAGAGGGGGTATGTAATTTGGTAGGATGGATGGAACTAACTTAGCATTGGATATGTCATCTTTACGCTTAGTTCTCCTTTTCACATCGGCTTGAGATGTTCCTGCTCGAGCAGTCGATGGGCAGGCTTGCACTCCTCTTGTCGATGAGGCTTGGACTCCAATGGACATTCATCTTTCCAACATGACTCTCTCAATCATTAAATCGAGAAGGACCTCTATGATAGATTCCTCAACTTCGGTGAGCTCGTCAGACATACGCACTTGGAAAATATAATCGGGACACGATGATCTCAAATACTGCACTAGGATGAACAATCTGCTTGCAATGATCACTGTATATAATCACTAGTTCTGCGGGCTTCAAATTTTGAGTTGGCAAAAGTGTTCTTCGAGCACGGCACAACGAGCTAAATAGGAAATTCATCAACGGTCTTCTTGAAATGGGTATGAAGCTTCCATTATCGTAGATCTGTCCATTATGGTGAGGTCCAACGGTTAGATTTCTTCGCCACAACGAAGTGCCATATGTCGTTGTTCTGATATCTTGGCGAAGTTCAATTCCTGTGATTTTTCCTTCTGCAGTGTTCCACCTAGGATCTCTTGTAACTTTTCAATCTTCGCCTTTTTCTTACTTAATTTTCTAGCCTTCTTCCCACTAGTCTTCAACTCAGTCGGTCTTTTCCCATTCTGATTCCTATCTTCTCTCGACATAGTCACTTCACACTACTGATATTATTTATTCATATCCGAGGGTTATACTCCTTTAACATATGGATTAGGTATTTCAGTCTCCTTTGGTTCCTCTAATGCTCTTATAGCTTCGATGTCCAAGTCCCTGGTGTCCAATAGCTTAGATTTGTTCTCTTGTTCTTCCATCAAGTAGGTGATCCTTCTAGTCATAAATTCCATGAGTTATTTCTTCTTCTGTTCTAGGGCTTCCTTTTCTTATTTTCTTCGAATCTGGTCTTTTTCAATCCAGATCTTGCCTAACAAAGCTGGAAATGGGGCACGTCCTCAATAAATTTAATAACTTTGAATTCTTCCTCTATCGAAGCTCCATGGGCACTCATAGCTATCTGGGTAATCCTGCCACATAGGGTTACCATTTTTCCTTTAAACAACCCTATTTTTCCTAGCGAAGGAACCATACCAGGCCTTCCTAGGGTTTCCCAAGTGATTTTTGTTATACTGTTCATCTGTGTTTCCTCATCCAGATCACATTCAATGTCGAAGTCTCCTATTCTTACTTTGATTTTCTCCTTTTCTTTGAAGATATTTGACAAATTGGCATCTTTATGTTCATTCAAGTTTTCTTTCATTTTCAGTAACATAATCTCTGATTTTTTCTGGGGTTCTTCTATAATCTTAGTCTCTTGATCTCCTTCAGGGTTTGCTTTCTCCATATTCATCTTTTCAAGTCTATCAATCATTCTAGGGAAATCTAGTACTTCATGGTCCATAGCCTTACAATAGAGGAAACTAGGTTTTATCCCAGGGCATTCATTAGCAAGATGTCTTGGTCTTCTGCAACTATAACAAAGAGTTAATCCTCTCTTTCTCTTCAATGATCCCCAACTTTTCTTGTACTGTGCGCTAGGATCATAATGGCTAGCCAGCAAAAATTTATTTCTAGGATCCGGCATCCACTCGTTAGTCCAAACATTCTTTCTATGCATAGGTATAACATATCTTTCATTATTCTTATCAGATCTATTCATATCAAACAATCTTTCATCTAACAATGCCCTAGTTCTCAAGCTAGGACAAAATCTATCAAGCATACCTAAATTCATGCTTCAGAAACAAAAATTTCCACTTATTGAGCACAAAGCTTCCAGATCTAAAACCTTTCACTATTCGTACCTTTATCAGAGCACAAAGCTTACAGATCTTACCTCTTTTCTTCATATCTACCTTCTTTTCTTCAACACAAAGATTTGTAGGTCGAGTAGAGTACTTCACATCAGAGCGACAGATCTACACACAGAGTTTCCACAAGTTTAGGATGAATCTTTGCACAAAGCTTCTTCTTCCTTAGTTCCCAGCAATCACAGTTTCAAGTCCTGGCAACGGAACCATTTGTTGGCACAGGGGCAGACCCAGGGTTCAATGCTACAACAGCACACCAACAAAACCCTAACTACCGGCCCTTTCAGCAACACCTGTGAAGCAGATGAAGTCTCACCCGAGGTAGAGGCATGGGTGATTGTAGGACTCAGATGTCTGCAACCTTATCTGGGATCCAGATCTGTGATTACACACTTAACAAAGAACTTAGGATCAATAGTTCACCTAGAATTAACCCTTATCTCACTCTGTAGATAACACAAAGAATTGCAGTATATACTTAGATCTAAGATGATTCATCACTTAGCAGCATACAATAGACTGGATCTGGTAGACCAAGCACTTAGCAACTTCATACACATCAAATCTATCATCTATACACATCTAATAAGCACAAAGCATAAGTAAAACTATCTAGACATGTCATACCACTTAGCAAGAGAGGGAAAACACATGTAAGTAACATCACAAAGCATGACACACAGATTTACGTGGTTCACCCCAACCCTGGAGCTACGTCCACCAACTCTTCTTCTCTATTATTCCTGGCCAATCGGTTACAAGCACAGAGCCTCAAAACCTACTCTACACAGGACAAGAGATTTGTGCAGCTCGCTAGATCCTCCTTCCCTAAGTAGCTCTAAGCATAAAACCTTCCTACAATCTGTGCAATCAGCACTTACAATACTTGCACTCATCTCTGCAAGTATATCACACAAATCATCTCTTAGCACTAAGCCACTTCTCAAGTGTCCTCAAAAAGTTCCCTTCTTACATAGCCTAGGCTTCTACTTATACGTTACAAAAAGGGACCTAAACATGGGTAAACCCATGGGCCGACATCCTGATCCCATTACATTATCCTCAAAAACCCAGAACGGGGGTCTAGCTTCCATGATCTCTGCTTCACCTTGTGCTCCATGTTTGAAAGGTTATCGAAGTCCCAAAAATGGTCAAATATGACCAAGTGTTCCTCAAAACTTGGTCAA